>NW_021024873.1:645050-668251 GCF_004153795.1 Camellia sinensis | reverse complement strand
TCATTGACTGCATGCTGCGGTAACTCCACAGCTCTCACTCTCCAATTTCTGATCTATACAACCCCTCCTCACTCATCTCAATTTATAACCAAGAGAGGAGGAGTAGGTGAAGAGATAGCCATAATTGGCCAAGGTGGTGCCACCCTCACTATCTTCCTTTAGTGAGTTGGTGTTGGCCTCCACCAGCTTCTTTTACCACATGGTGCCACCCACACCATGTGGATGGTGGGCTCCTTACCATGTGGGTAGTGGATGGAGCCAACAATATGGTGAATTAAAGTAGTTAACTATGAAATAGAACATTTATTGTATAAAGTTGGCCCAATTATTTGTGTTTGTGCGTGGGAAAAATGTGAAATTGAGCAATTCAAAACTTATCTTTCTTCAAAGATGCTTCTAACACATGCTAAATACAATAATAGCTAACTAAAAACAAAACATTTCATAAAAGTGAGCAATTTACCTCTTTAAAAGACCCTGAATATTCTCTGCTTTGTTCTGCAATTGAGTCCTTTCTTCCATGGCCTCCATTGTTCTTGAGAGGCCGTTGCTTTGCTTTAGAAGCCTTCTTCCTATAAGACCGGAAAAACACGATTAATAATTCATTATTGTCCACTGTGTTTTGCAGATCACAGAAATTAGTTCTTCGTATCTGCATTGCCATTTATAATCTGTTTTTTGTACACAATTTTGGATATTTACATTTTGGTATTCAATGGAATTTCTTTCTTCCAATCATTTACTATTACTTGTGCTGACAACTCTGTTCTAATGGTTCCATTCAAATACATTTGAATTTAAATTCAAATGCCATAGACATAACAATGGACCAATTCAATTTTAGTGGAACATCCAAAGACACGTGGTAAACAATTGGATGTTGGACACAAATACCCAACATAGAGAATTATATGAAAGTGACATTATCACCTAAGAAGCACGGACAATTATATGGAGGCGGCGTATTGCGTTGGACAATTGTGTTAGATCCTCTATAAAAAAACTCATAAAGACATGTCTGGCACTTCTTCAATGTGTTTTAATTAAAATTTTAAATTCATTCTATCGACTACTTTATCGACACTTCACTAACAATTCGGTGACACTACTTGAACCCTTCAGTCATGACCTATATAATGAATTTCTTTGTAGTAACAATGTTTTGCATTCTTCAAAATGCAACCTGTGTACTCTAATTATGTTTTGAAACATTTGTAAGACGAATACACCATGCGTATTTTAATGTCTACAATTGTTTAGCTTTCTTTACAATGCAATTGTTATATGAATCATATCTAAGACCATCTCCAACGGTTCACCAAACTTGACACCAAATTTAAATTTTGATGAAAAAGTTACTGTTTGGTGCTCCAACGGTTGCACCAAATCGATATCAAATCGAGAATTCACCAAATTTTTCATCAGAGTGAGAATAGGGAGAAGATTTCACCAAAACACTGTATGCGACCGTTAGGGGGACCAACCGGTCAACCAGCCGGTTGCCCGGCCGGTTGACCAACCGGTTTATCAAATCTGCGCATGGTTGGTTTGAACTGTGGAGTGGTTGGTTTGAACTCCTATGGCCTGAACTGATGTGTTGCGTGACCCTTGGGGATCAACCGGTCAACCAGCCGGTTGACCAACCGGTCGACCCGGTTGATCAATCCTGCAACAGTTTTGAACTAGTTTCAATAGGTTTCAACTGGTTGGTTTTAACAGGTTTGAACTGGTTTATTTTGAGATAGCTTATTTTGTGGATTATGAATAATTTGGAGGGTGATATAAAATTAAATTCCCTTCAAAATATTATTGAAATTATTACCTCTCATTTACATATTTCAGAACTAGCCGTTACAATAATAATTTACCGTTGGATGGACAGAGTATGGACAGAGTATTTTGAAAATTTACCATTGATGACGTGCTCTATAAAATATATCTGTTTTGTATATCAAGCTGACAGAATAATTTTTTTTTAGAATACCATTACATTATATGTTGTGAATTTTGTTTGTTTTGTGTCATTAGAAATTTTTTTCCTTGAAATTTTAATTTATATTATTTGATTCAATTATCTGATTCTCAGTTTGAGTGTATATCATTCTAATATTTTTTCAGTAAGTGTGCTGTATTTTTTCCAAACTATGGAAGATTTTGAAATGTTTGAGGAATCACAAATGTTGAGCAGAACACCGATATTAATTTTATGTCGCAATCTTCACGAGAGCAGAACACGCAGAACAGTAATAATCATTTTATTTTAGAAACTTCTCGTGTTTCTCGTGGTAAAGCATTCACAATTATAGAAGATAAAACTTTATGTAGATCTTGGTTAGCAGTCTCTCAAGATCCCAGTACTGGTAATAGTCAGAGTATGGCTATATTTTGGGAACGAGTACTTGTTTATTTTAATTCACAATTGAGCGGTGAATCAAATCGAAACTGTATTTCTTTGTCTCACCGTTGGTCTGGCATGCAAAAGGCAGTTAATAAATTCTGTGATTTTCTTGAACAAATTCAACTGAGGCAACAAAGTGGAACAACTAAGGCAGATATGGTAAAATTTATTTGTATTATTAAATATCAATTTTCTTTTGTAAATGTATACTTGTTATTGAAATGTTTGTAATTTTTGTTTTTAGGTCGCTGAAGCGAAGCGGATGTATCATGCAATACAGAAAAAATACTTCACATTTGATACATGTTGGGATATTTTGCGCCGAAGTTGTAAATGAGATGAATGTCGATCACAACCCAAAAGAAGCACGCAACATGCTGATCCATGTTCGAATCCAGCAATTGAATATGAGGCATTTCAATCCAACCAGAATAATGCGGTGCACAAACAACCATCTAATACATCAACACGACCAATTGGTACTAAGGCAGCGAAAGAGAAGTTGAAGAATCAAACAACGCACGATAGTAGATTTGATGAAATGGCTGCCAATCGATCACAACCCAAAAGAAGCACGCAACATGCTGATCCATGTTCGAATCCAGCAATTGAATATTCAATCCAACCAGAATAATGCGGTGCACAAACAACCATCTAATACATCAACACGACCAATTGGTACTAAGGCAGCGAAAGAGAAGTTGAAGAATCAAACAACGCACGATAGTAGATTTGATGAAATGGCTGCCAATCAATCCAAAATTGTTGAAGTGTTATCAAGTATCTCTGCTAGAACTATTGAGCGAGATGAACAAAAGGCGATACACCGTGAGCAGAAGGCTGCAGAGCGTCGAAGAAGGGCTGAAGATAGGGAGGAACAACTAAAACTCCTATCTATGATGAATGAAAGAGAACAACTAAATGAAGATCATAAAATAATGTCAATGGACATGACAATTTTAAATCCTATGCAAAGGGCATACTACGAAGATCTTCAATGACAGATTTTATTTCGAACAACTTATAGATTGCCTTGAAAGGTTTTGTATTAGTGGGTTTCATCTATTGGTTTTATTATTTAAAAATATTGCATCTACCTTGTATTGGTTATTTTTATTGGTTTTATGAATTCTTGCCATGGATTTTTGCCATATTTCAAGTTCAATGCGTAATTGTTGCCCTGTTTTTTGCATAGGGAGATCTTTTGCCTGTAGTTCATGTGGTTTTTTTTTTTAATTCACCTCGTCTTCTTTAAAATGATCTTTCAAGTGAAGGCCATTGACTACTATAACATAATTTATACCAGAAAATCATAACAGAATAATGACATTTTTGTAACAGTTTCACAATGTACATAATTATGTCCTTTGTCAAATAGGCATTAAAATGAAAAGTACAATATGAAGTCATAATAAGTGCATAGGTTTTAATTAAACTCGTACTCTTTAACAGATTCACCCAACAAAAGGTTGTTAAAATAACAAAATACAAAACAATACGAACGCATAATGTGAAACACATCAACAGTCATTATCTGTGGTGGTGGTGGAGGAGGGAAGTAGTGATGGCATATGTCATCTACGCGATGCTCAATCGTATCTATGTGATGCTCAATCGTATCTACGCGATGCTCAATGTCCATACGGAACTCACCAAATTGTTGAATTAATGAGTTCTGCGCAGTGGCAAATGTATCAAACTGAGTACCCAACGAATTGACCTGATTAGCCATTTGATGTTCCCATTGAACGCGTTGATTATAACGCTGTTCTTCCATGGCCAAAAAGTCAATCCAATATTAAGGTTGTTTAGTTGATGGCATCACATTGGCAAGAGGATCTTTTGGACCATCATCTGGTGGGACTTCATCTTCTGAATCTTCTGGAGCATTAACACTTCCTATTAAATTGGAGGCTGCACCAGCACGGGTCACAGTATACTGATTAATGGGTGAACGGATTTTCATCTCCATTTCATCTACAAGGCGAACCAGAAAATGTTTGAAATTTTTTGTCAACAGTGCCCCAAACAGTAATGACCGGCCCGTTAATTGACCTTGATTTGCGAATATCATTTCTTTCATAATTATGTAACATAAATCTAACTTATGGCCAACTTCAAAACAGTATAACAAATAGGCATTAAAATATGGGACCGCATCATGATGTACTTTTTTTGGAGTGACATTTTCTACAATCCACCGGTGGAGAATCCGAAGATAAGGTTTTAAATGTCTTGCTTGTAAACTAGTCCCAATAAATTTGTTCTGACAAATAGTAGTATATACATCAGTAGCATTACCAACAATATTAGCTAACTCAGCCTCAGTCTGAAAATGGATATTTTCATCACCTACCTCAACTCCAATAATGCTTGCCAAAGCAGGAATATCAAACTGTATATCATTTCCTTTCACATATGACAAAAGAGTAAAATTTCCATCTGTTTCCTGAGTAGCTCTTAGGTGAACATAAAATAGAGCTACCAGCCGTGGATATACCTTTTGGGGCAAATACATTAAATTTAGCCATCCCATTGCTTCAAGTTTACTAACTAATAGTGCATCATATTGAGGTGGCAGATTTACCCTCCTCTCTGTTACAATAGGTCGGCTGGAGAAGTTTGGAAAGGCTAGTTCATGACTTTCATTGAGAAAATCATCAGTAGGATATGACTGATTTTGAGGTTGCTGTTCTTCGCGTCGTGGAGGGTTGGAATTTTCACCAACTTGTGGTCTCCCTCTTTTAGTTTTAGGCATGCTGTCAATATCTGTTAAATTTGAATGAATGTGTTACATATGAGAGCTGAATTACAGTTGGCTTGGTATTGTTCTGGTGTTTTAATATTACAAATGAATGTACTTATAATTCAAATTACATGTTCAATATACAAAAGTGTACTTAGTGCATATTACAGTGTTTTTAGTGCTTGATGTTACAGAAGTGTACTTAGTGCATATTACATGTTCAATATACAGAAGTGTACTTACATGTTCAATATTACAAATGAATGCACATTCATATGACAATGCATTTTACAGTGTTTTTAGTGCTTAGAATGGCACATTCATTTTTATATCATAGTGCTTTCATATGACAAGTAATTGCATATTACAGTGTTCTTAGTTGAAGTTATTTTTATACTTAAGTGCATACTAATTACAATATCATTTTCAGATTACATGTTCAATATAAAGAACTGCTTACTGAAACTATTTGAATGAATATGCCAGAAGTTAATTTTTAAAATATTGAACATGTTAATTTTTGAAATATTGAACATGAATATAGTTTGATTAAAACATTAATTTCATGCTATTCAAAAGGTTAATTTTTGAAATATTGAACATGAATATAGTTTGAAGAAAGAAAGCATACAGTTACAGCATACACACTGAAAATACAGCATACACACTGAAAAGGAAAAAAAAAAAAAAAAACAAAGGGCCGGTTGACCAACCGGTTGACCGGTGGCATTCATGCAACCTACTCTGTATTGGATGCTGCCTTGGATGCTGCCTTGTTGTTAATGTTCCTGGTGATGTTGCCTTTATTGATTCAGATGGTTTCCCTTGCTGATTCTGTGAATTCAAACTGACACTAGAGTGAATATGCAGAGTTTGGGATTAGAATTTGGTTAAGCCGAATTTGAAGGTAGTGGTGAAGGGAATACAGTGAACAAATACAGAGAGGCAATCTGTGGGCAGAGGTACTCAGTGAATAGAGTGAATTTTTTGATGGTAGGTTTGTATACAATCTTGAGCTCATATAGAGGGTGATTTATTGAGGCAGGTGGTGAGGAAATTAATACTCAACAACCGTATGCAGTGTGTAAAATGAGGCATGGTAGGTGGAATGAATTCAATGAATGATAGGTGCTATGTAAAATGGATGGTAGGTGGTTCAAACATGCAGTGTTTGCACAAATAATTGAAGACATTAGGGTTTAGTGTGTGCACAAATAATTGAAGACATTATAATAGAAGACAAATAATTGAAGGCATATGTTGTGTGCACAAATAATTGAAGACATATGTAATATGTTGAATGCATTTCAAGTGAGGATAAGTAATTGCAGACATTATATGTGGAAGACATTTATAAAATTAACACATTTTTAATTTAACACAATTCAGTCTTTGTTATATATTTAACACATATTTGAACACATCTATCATTTGTCATAACACATATTTATTAACACACTCTTTTTTAGCTCTTAACAAATTAACAAACTAACTCTTTTTTAACAAATTAACAAACTCTTAACACATATTTTGTAGCTCCACTTTTGTCACTTTTTGTCATATAACACATTTTTAACACATTCATTATGAATGCTCTAATATAAATGAATACACTAATTGATATATTAATTACTATATCTTGCATGACTGTATCGTTTGAGTGTGTCCATTTAAATTTCATACTTGGTAAGAACATCCCAGATTCTTTATTTTTTAGTTATCAATTAAAATTAAAATCACAGTATACAAAAAATTTTGCATAATATGTTAATCACACATATTGCTTCAACTATAAATCTCAAAATCTACAAAGGTTAATCAAATCACAGTTGATTTCGCAGAATTATAAAACTTCAAATGTATGCATCAATTACATTATCTAAAAAGAGAGGAGCAAAGATAACAACATTCAAACTTCTATCAAACAGGGAAGGGGTCAATGAGATAACTAAAGAACTAACTTCTTTTTTTTACATCCCAAACATTAAATAAAGATAATGAACAGGTTTAGATTGGTTAATATTACATGGCTTGGTTAATATTACATGGATTGGTTAATATTACTTCTATCAAACATGGATTGGTTAATATTACATGGCTTGGTTACTATTACATGGCTTTAGATTGGTTATTATTAACATTTTTAATTTTAAATGCATTGCAATAGACATTTACCATTTGTGGCACATCAACACTGAATTGAACACATTCATTAAGACATGATTATTAAATTTATTTAACTGAGTGAGACATGATTATTATCATTTGTAATTGTCATTAATCGAACACAGAACAATTGTGAATATTAAAGATTGGATCATTACAACAGCACATCATCACATAACTTCTGAATTACTTAGTTAATATAGGGCATCATAATGAAGATTACAAACAAGACAACCTTCCATTCCAAAACTATAAACAAAATTACATGTATTGATGTGGAGAATTTAGTGTTCACCATGAAGATGCCACATATGTTCTACTAAATCATTACGGAGGGCATGATATGCATCCTTATCTCTAATACCTAAATGATGAGACAAAAATAATTGGAAGTCATTGGTTAGAGTAGAATAAAGTTGCACTGGTGTGTTGGTTGATGAAATTTCATAATCGAAATCAAGGTGCTCGTTCCTTTCATCTTCGACAATCATATTATGTAATATAATGCAAGTCTTCATTATGTTGGCAAGAATTTTCGGATCCCAAAAACATACAGCACCACCTATAATTGCGAATCGAGATTGAAGGACTCCGAATGCCTGCTCTATATCTTTCCTGGCAGACTCTTGCATCATTGCAAAATGTTGTCTCTTTGCTCCTTGGGGAGAAGAAATTGTTTGAACCAGGGTTGCCCATTGAGGGTATATACCATCAGCAAGGTAATAACCCATATCGTAACAGGGGGAGCTTTACCTTACGCAAGGTCAGAAAACAAAGGCGATCAGTCCAAGACATTTAAGTCATTGTGTGAGCCAGGCATTCCAAAAAATGCATGCCAAATCCATAAGTCATAAGATGCTATTGCTTCAAGAATAATGGTTGACTTTTTTTGATGGCCTACATATTGACCTTGCCATGCCTTTGGACAATTTTTCCACTCCCAATGCATACAATCTAAACTTCCCAACATACCAGGAAACCCCCGAACCTCCCCAATAGCAAGTAATCTAGCAATATCAGTTGGTGTCGGAGATCTCAGATATTCTACTCCAAAGATTTCAATCACTGAATTACAAAATTGTTGTAAACTTTGAATTGCAGTGCTTTCCCCGATACGTATGTAATCATCAACGGCATTTGCTGCAACACTATATGACAATATTCTCATCGCTGAAGTCATTTTTTGTAGGGGAGATAATCCAACTACATAAACTGCATCTTGTTTTTGAACAGAGTATGAATTGCGTGCTTGGATTGCATTCAAAATTCGCAGATACAAAGGACGACGCATTCGAAAACGTCTCCGAAATATTCTAGGTGAATACACTGGATTTACAACAAAATAATCTGCAAACAATCTATCATGACCCTGCCTTCTATTTCAGCGTATATACTTATGGCCTACAACAGAACCACCTATTTTCTTTGAGGTATCACTTGACAACAGAATCTGAAGCATACTACTATTATTCTACTTATAAGCTCCTAAAAGTGTGATGATATATTCCTCATCAGACTCATCATCAGAGGAAGAGGAAGAAGAAGAGGAGGATAAAAATGAAGTCAATATCATGGATTTGAACGTATTCATTATGCTCTTTTTGTTTAAGCTATGATCATATCAGTTGTGTGGAGTTGTCTGCCATTATTGGATAACGAGTTTATAGGAGAGCATAATCCATATGCCAGACATATATGTAACGGAGGGAAAATGAAATAAGAAAAGAAATGGGAATAGAAAAGGAGTAATGGAGGGAAAAATAAATAGGAAAAGAAATGGGAACAGGAAAAGGAGGGAACCAAAAAAAAAAAAAAAATAATTTCTTAACCGGTCGACCGGCCGGTCAACCAACCGGTCGCCCCGTCCCCAGTTCACAAAGGTGGGTTCAAACAGTTCAAAAGGCTTAAATTTTTTTTTATTACACATACCGGTCGACCAACCAGTCGACCCACCGGTCGACTAACCGGTTGCCCCACGGGAATTTGATGAATTTGATGCACCGTTGGAGCCAGTGATATCAAATTGAGAAAATGAGTGATTTTTTTACTCAAATTTGGTGAAAAAAGAAGTTCACCGTTGGAGATGCTCTAAGTTAGGGAATATATGGCATTTTAATTTTATTTAGTGTTGTGTATTTTTATTTTTCCTTTTTCTTTTTATTTTTTCTCATTATCATTGAATAAATTATTCATATATTTAACATATAATAACTTCTTAAAAATATAATTTTTTTAACGTGCCCCAATTGTATCATGTCCTTTGTTTTTGGAAAATCGCCGTGTTGTGTCTATGTTACTGAGCATATTACAGAATTGTTTCTGTTCATATGAGTGTATTTCTTCTTGTCACGATTTAAGAAGTCCAAACAAATAACTTGCATAGTAGTAGAAGCTGTAGCAGTGATCTTACACTTTGCAATGGCTAATCCTGCGAAGAACCATTTTTTCTTACCAGGAGGGAACATAGGAAAAAGGAAAATTAATAATCACTACATTTTCGTTATATTGATATTTGTGTTGAACAGAATGAAAGACTCAATTTTGTTCTCTTTAAGATTTATATTCCAAGTAGAAATCCATGCATATTAAACAAAATCTAACAAATCTTTTTCAGTCACTATGCAACTAAGTAGATAATCGTCCTGATCATCATATTATATGCAAAAAATGGGGAAAAAAATGAAAACTTCAAGTGTTAAAGAGATAAACATACTTCTTCTGATCATTGGTCAGAATCGCCTCATCCTCCTCTTTATTCATTGAGGGTAGACCAGAAAGGTTGCATGCCAATGGACTTGAATTAAAGAACTGTAAACAGGAAAAACTACTTAGAATACAAAATTCAACATTTTGTAGACATGTAACTCACAGAGTCAGAGGACTGAGCATAAACAAGAACAAGAATGAAAGAGAGAGAACTTTTTTAGCATTGCAGAATTTCATACAAGTGTTTAGACTTAAGAGATTCAACTTCTAGATCAACCTAACATCATGTGAAAGCTTTTAGTCCCTTGGATATAATACAGCCAATAAGCAAGCTATTTCTAGTTACAAACTTCCAACGATTTCCACCTAGAAAGAGACACTATGGAAGTATAACATTTCATTCCATTGACATACCTGATAAGTGTACGAGAAAACATTACAAAAAAGATAAACACGAGATGAACATATCCTTTTATGTTGGTTCCACATTTGTCGAAAATTCACCGGCAGCTATGCAATGGAAGATGTCCCTGTCTCTATATATAATTTGCACAGCATATGAAAAATCAAACACTAAATGATAAACATGAACGTAGATTCAATTTAAACTCACTTCATTTTGAAGAGCAGAAGCAGCAGTGCCTCGGTATGCTGGTTCCAGATCTAGCAATGAGGTCAAGAGACTAAAAGAAGAGGAAGGTAAGTTTGTAAAGGCCTCTTGAAAACTGGGTTTATATTGTTGTGGTGGTCGAAAGGTTGCTTGTGGCTTCAGTCTTTTCCAATAATCCTCAGAAGGAGAACCACAAAGTTTGAAAATTCTGTGAAGTTGCTCGACCTGAATATGCAAATATGTAGAGAAGAAGAATAATGAACACTGCAGCAATCACCATAGACCTTGTCTTCGTAGTCACTGTACGAATTGAGCAATGGATCTACCGATCTTGTAGGTGACTCCATCAAGCTGCAAAATCATAGAATTAAACAAGGCCATCAGAAGAAATCAACAAAGGAAAACTACATGATGAAGTCCTAGCCTTCGAAAATAGGAAAGTAACCTTTCAGATGATAAATCATCACTGCTAGGGTCCCACGGGATACATGCACTTACAATTAAGACCATATAATTTTTTTTTTTTTTGTATGTCGTAACCAAAATCAAGCTGTTGCAAAAAATGATAATTTAAAAGCAATAGAGAAGAAACTACTTTATTTCTTGGGACTCCTAAATGCCATTTTGTAAATGATTAGAAAAAATTAATGAAAAAATTAATTACTTTATTTCCTCATTTTGTAAATGAGGAAATTACTCATTTAAAATCTTGCAAAAAATGAATCGAAATGGTTTCTATTTCAGGGGGTATTTAATGGGTGTTAAGAAAAGTAATACCTTTGTTCGACCAGGCATAATTGGCTTTCCAACAAACATCGCTTGACCTGAATATGCAAAAAGCTTAATAAACATGGTTGACTTTCAACAATAGATTATTGCAGGCATATAATCACCAAAGTCTAGGGAAAATTATTCAAACTGAAACTGCTAAAAACAAAATGGTAAATATTTTCGTCGCACGGGATACATGCGCTTACAATTAAGACCATATAATTTTCTTTCTTTTTTCGTATGTCGTAACCAAAATCAAGCTGTTGCAAAAAATGATAATTTAAAAGCAATTAAGAAGAAACTACTTTATTTCTTGGGACTCCTAAATGCCATTTTGTAAATGATTAGAAAAAATTAATGAAAAAGTTAATTACTTTATTTTTTACTCATTTAAAATCTTTCAAAAAATGAATCGAAATGGTTTCTATTTCCGGGGGTATTTAATTGGTGTTAAGAAAAGTCATACCTCTGTTCGACCAGGCATAATTGGCTTTCCAACAAACATCGCTCGACCTGAATATGCAAGAAGCTTAATAAACTTGGTTGACTTTCAACAATAGATTATTGCAGGCATATAATCACCGAAGTCTAGGGAAAATTATTCAAACTGAAACTGCTAAAAACAAAATGGTAAATATTTTCATCCCACGGGATACATGCACTTACAATTAAAAAAGTTTTTCAGTTGCCTGAACACTGATTGAACTTAACACTGGAGCAGACTTGGCAGCTTGATCAGTCAAGGCTGAGGCTGGACTTGCTGGGGCTGACTTGGTGTTAGCGGACTTTTCAGTCCCGGTAGCTGGGGTTGTCGAATTACTTAATTTTGGACTGAAGCTTGCACTCTTAGCAAACTTATTCTGAACAGGAGAAGCAGACTCAGCTGAAGTAGCAGACTCATTTGACAGTGTCTTTGGAGAAGTGAAATTAGTGGGCTTTCCACGGTATCTCGTTGACTGCAATTAGTATTTAGCTTTGCCAAGCTCGGCCTTCTCGAACCAGAAGACTTGCGACTTGCAGTTAATCGACCTTTTGGAAAAGTTTCTTGCCATCCTTCATCGGATGTTTCATCTCGTGCCATGTCATTGTTTTGATTCAATACCGTCCAATCTGCTAGACTAAAATCAGGTTTCTTATCCATAGATTCTGCAAAGTGAGATTCAGGTTTGTTCTCTTTATCTCTAGTGTTCTCTGTAACAACATGACTAGGTGATAATGTTTCATCCTTCTGATATTCATCTGTGATTGTTTCCCAGGTTTGGCCTGGTTTGCCTTTAACCTGTAAGAGTAAAGTAAAGTACAAATTTTCTCAGTAAAGAGTTAAGTAAGAGCAAATCCAGAGAACAGTCAAGATTCAGGAATTTATGACCTTTGCACGAGCTTGCTTCTTTGAGGCATCTCTTGCTTTCATATTCGCATCTGGGGTTATAAAATCCAATAGGTTTGATACACTGATCCAAGAAGGGAAAAAATTGATGTAATTTGTTAGAATTGAAGATAAAACTTTATTAAACACTGTTGGTTGTGTGGTAATTGATTTTTTCATTAATTTTTTCTAATCAATAACAAAATGGCACTTAGGAGTCCCAAGAAATAAAGTAGTTTCTTCTTGATTGCTTTTAAATTATCATTTTTTGCAACATCTTGATTTTGGTTACGACATACAAAAAAAGAAAGAAAATTATATGGTCTTAATTGTAAGTGTATGTATCGGGTTCTTCACAGTGTCGTAGAAGACCCCTGATAGCATCCACTCTCTCCAGTGGATGTGGTTCGATACATCCGTTCGTGTGGAATATAGAACAGCCGCATGGGAAGTGGAATATCTTCCTACATTGGGCCTTCTTCTTCTCATTGCGATGCCTCTTCTTGATCGGTTCTGGCGAAGAGGGGCTGACTGACTGTGTAGAATTCTACGTTTCGGATCGTCCACGCTTGGAGCCCGGTGTGTTCATGTTTTTCCAAAAATTCTTTATAGCTAGAATCGGCTCCGGAGTTGCATAATATAATACTTGGAATCCCGCCCTTTATTTTTTTTGGGCGGGCATATTTACAATTTGAAAAAAATTCTCGTTGCGCTCCAATAAATTCCCGCCAATGTTTCAAATATTGTGGGGCCACATCATCGATTATGTTGTAAAAAGCGTCGTAATTGTGGCCCCTCAAATCGATGTGGCCGGAATAATAATTATGCGGCCCTAAAGACCGAGCTCAACATGTTTTCCCAATTCTAGATGGGCCTTCAATTATAATGCTCTTGGGCCTGTGTGATCTTTGGGCTTTGTTCCTTATATTTTCTGTCATCCATTGCTGTATGGCTGTTGGAACGATCCACACTGTATCTGTAAATTGATGAACATACGACAATGGTGGAGTAAATGAAATTTTGTCGTAATTGGATGACAACTTGTCGTAATTCGACCAGAAACATTTTGGATTGCCATTTCTTACCAATGCCATGGCTTCTTCTTTGCTTCTGGCTACAAGGGCCTCATGGTATATATTAGAGAAAGTTATAGAAAAGTAAGGGAAATAGGATGAAACTACTTTATTTCTTGGGACTCCTAAATGCCATTTTGTAAATGATTAGAAAAAATTAATGAAAAAATTAATTACTTTATTTTCTCATTTTGTAAAGTAATTAATCCAATGGCGAATGTATTTACCCAGCTTATTGCACGCAGGATGACGAAGACATTATCCAGCTTTGGGATTATTAGCCCTGTAAATTATTGTCTTGCACTGACCATTGTACTCGACAAGATTTCATATTATGTAAAAGATTGGCGGTGGGAAAATATTTATGCACATTTTCACGATTAAATAATAAAGATGTTACCATATATTTAATTAATGTGATTATTGTTTTGGATCATGAACAATAATATAAATGGGCCCAATTACAGTCTCCCAAATTAAAAGGCCCAATTACAGTCCCCGAAAAATGCATATAACATGACACGGCCCATAGTTATCTGTAAGCTTTTTCATAGGCCCTTTAGACATAGGCCCATCTGCACTATGAAAGAAGTGGACACTAGTAACAATTATACAATTAGGATAATTAGGCCCAAAGTTGAACAAATTATTTTATTGAGGAATAGTAACAATTATACAATTATGATAATTAGGAAATTGTGTCACTATTCCTAAGTCCACCTCCGGATTTTGACACATCTTCTTTGTCCACAGAGATATCAGCGGCAGGATGTGTGTCTGCACATCGCTCCATTGTCTGCATGGATGGAGCCATCGCCTGGGTTTCTAAATCGGAAACCGCATTCAGACCGGCGAATAGAGCATCTTCTTGCCGCTATAAGGCGTTGATGAGCCGGATTAAATTTTCGGCGTTATCTTCGCCGATCACAAATAAGGACCAGTGCAACAACAAAAGATCCGGCTCGTATTTTAAAATCAACCGCCTAAATTGACCTAGATCTCCGAGATCCATTGCAAAATAATTCAAATTGTCCAATTATTTTGGATTAAATAGTTTCCCGCTTGCGCTTGCCTTTTTAAATGTTTCAATCTTGGCCGCAGATCTGGGCGCGGAGCGGAGCCCCTAGCCGACAACACGCCACAAATTGCGGAAGGGAGCGCCAATCGGGGGACGACACGTGGCGCGGCGGGGAGCGTGCCAGTAATATTATAGGGACGCTCCTGGGATCATATATGAGTCACTCACTTACTCCCTTATACCAGTAAAGTTTTTAGAGAGTGACTTGCATCATCCGAGAGAGTAAGTGATGCCATTACGAATGAGTGACTTATGGCCTCAATGCGATGCCATTTTAGAGTTTAAAATAAGAACATCTTCTTCACATATCCCAGATGTTCTTTACCTAAAGAGAGATTGTTATAGAAAATTAGAGAGCTGTTCACTAACAGGCCACCAAGTTATGTGAGGGTTGCACATGAATTACACGAGGACGGTGAACCACATCTACATGATCTCGTCCAATTTCCATACCGTTTTCAGACACAAGATGAACGGTTCTTCGACGTAACCCACGATCACACTAATCGCCATTTCCATCCAAATATACATGGGGCCAACAACCATCAGGTTGTACTGGAATACATTTCCAAATACGGGGATTACACGGAATGTGGTGAATTCCATCAGAGGGGCCACTGTGCTAACCAGGACAACAACGAAAATATATACCACGAGGCCCTCGCAAAAATCTTGGGGGCATTTAATATATTTAAAATCTTGCAAAAAATGAATCGAAATGGTTTCTATTACAGGGGGTATTTAATTGGTGCTAAGAAAAGTCATACCTCTGTTCGACCAGGCATAATTGGCATTCCAACAAACATCGCTCGACCTGAATATGCAAAAAGCTTAATAAACTTGGTTGACTTTCAACAATAGATTATTGCAGGCATATAATCACCAAAGTCTAGGGAAAATTATTCAAACTGAAATTGCTAAAAACAAAATGGTAAATATTTTCGTCCCACGGGATACATGCACTTACAATTAAGACCATATAATTTTCTTTCTTTTTTTGCATGTCGTAACCAAAATCAAGCTGTTGCAAAAATGATAATTTAAAAGCAATCAAGAAGAAACTACTATATTTCTTGGGACTCCTAAATGCCATTTTGTAAATGATTAGAAAAAATAAATGAAAAAATTAATTACTTTATTTCCTAATTTTGTAAATGAGGAAATTACTCATTTAAAATCTTGCAAAAAATGAATCGAAATGGTTTCTATTTCAGGGGGTATTTCATTGGTGTTAAGAAAAGTAATACCTCTGTTCGACTAGGCATAATTGGCTTTCCAACAAACATCGCTCGACCTGAATATGCAAAAAGCTTAATAAACTTGGTTGACTTTCAACAATAGATTATTGTAGGCATATAATCACCAAAGTCTAGGAAAAATTATTCAAACTGAAAATGCTAAAAAAAAAATGGTAAATATTTTCGTCCCATGGGTTACATGCACTTACAATTAAGACCATATAATTTTCTTTCTTTTTTTGTATGTCGTAACCAAAATCAAGCTGTTGCAAAAAATGATAATTTAAAAGCAATCAAGAAGAAACTACTTTATTTCTTGGGACTCCTAAATGCCATTTTGTAAATGATTAGAAAAAATTAATGAAAAAATTAATTACTTTATTTCTTACTCATTTAAAATCTTTCAAAAAATGAATCGAAATGGTTTCTATTTCAGGGGGTATTTAATTGGTGTTAAGAAAAGTCATACCTCTGTTCGACCAGGCATAATTGGCTTTCCAACAAACATCGCTCGACCTGAATATGCAAAAAGCTTAATAAACTTGGTTGACTTTCAACAATAGATTATTGCAGGCATATAATCACCGAAGTCTAGGGAAAATTATTCAAACTGAAACTGCTAAAAACAAAATGGTAAATATTTTCGTCCCACGGGATACATGCACTTACAATTAGGACCATATAATTTTCTTTCTTTTTTTGTATGTTGTAACCAAAATCAAGCTGTTGCAAAAAAAGATAATTTAAAAGCAAACAAGAAGAAACTACTTTATTTCTTGGGACTCCTAAATGCCATTTTGTAAATGATTAGAAAAAATTAATGAAAAAATTAATTACTTTATTTCCTCATTTTGTAAATGAGGAAATTACTCATTTAAAATCTTGCAAAAAATGAATCGAAATGGTTTCTATTTCAAGGGGTATTTAATTGGTGTTAAGAAAAGTCATACCTCTGTTCGACCAGGCATAATTGGCTTTCCAACAAACATCTCTGCCAATAGGCATCTTGCACTCCAGAGATCAATCCCAATACAGACCCGGATACGGATACGGGACACGTCAATTTCTAAAAAATGGGGACACGGACACGGCAGGGGACACGGCAAATTTTTTAATTTTTTTTATAAATATTTTTATTTTAATATACGTTATTTAATTTATTAGATTTTTTAAATAATGTGTTCTAAATAATTTTTTTTTTTATTTTACATACATGTGTTTAATTATTTTTATTAATATATATAAGTATATATTATCTTATAAATATATTATATGTTATATAATAATAATAGTTATTAACTATTATTATTATTATATAGAGATAGATACGAATAGATATAGATTTGAATCAAAGGACAGAGACATCAATTAAGTCAAGAATAAAACGACAAAGAGAGAGGGAGAAAAGCGAAGCGATCGATCGCGATCGCGAAGGAGAGAGAGAGAGAGAGAGAGAGAGAGAGACAAGAGGCGAGAGAGAGACAAGAGGCGAGAGAGAGACAAGAGGCGAGCTAGAGAAGAGAGAGAATAGAGACGTACCAGGTCAAGAAGTGATGGAAGATCAACTGGAGACAGAGATCGACTGGAGATAGAGATCGATGGAGATCGAGATAGATCGATCGATCGAGATGGAGATGAACAGGTTCGCATTTCTCTTCTCTCTTTTCTTCTTCTGATTTTCGATTTAGCTCTTCTTCTCCTCTTTCTTCAAATTAGGGTTTTCTATTTTGTTCCCCTGCCGTGTCCTCTTACTAGGTTCCGCCGTGGCCCGCCGTGTCCCCGACGTGTCCCATACCAAAAAAATAAATTAATTAAAGGGACACGCCATATGGCGTGTATCATATGTGTCCCTGGCGTGTCCCCTTATCCGACACCGCCACAGCTTCCCTAGTAATATTATAGGGACGCTCCTGGGATCATATATGAGTCACTCACTTACTCCCTTATACCAGTAAAGTTTTTAGAGAGTGACTTGCATCATCCGAGAGAGTAAGTGACGTCATTACGAGTGAGTGACTTATGGTCTCAATGCGACGCCGTTTTAGAGTTTAAAATAAGAACATCTTCCTCACATATCCCAGATGTTCTTTACCTAAAGAGAGATTGTTAGAGGAAATTAGAGAGCTGTTCACTAACAGGCCACCAAGTTATGTGAGGGTTGCACATGAATTACACGAGGACGGTGAACCACATCTACATGCTCTCGTCCAATTTCCATACCGTTTTTAGACACAAGATGAACGGTTCTTCGACGTTACCCACGATCACACTAATCGCCATTTCCATCCAAATATACAAGGGGCCAACAACCTTCAGGCTGTGCTGGAATACATTTCCAAATACGGGGATTACACAGAATGTGGTGAATTCCGTCAGAGGGGCCGCTGTGCTAACCAGGACAATAACGAAAATATATACCACGAGGCCCTTGCAAAAATCTTGGGGGTATTTAATATATTTAAAATCTTGCAAAAAATGAATCGAAATGGTTTCTATTTCAGGGTGTATTTAATTGGTGTTAAGAAAAGTCATACCTTTGTTCGACCAGGCATAATTGTCTTTCCAACAAACATCGCTCGATCTGAATATGCAAAAAGCTTAATAAACTTGGTTGACTTTCAACAATAGATTATTGCAGGCATATAATCACCAAAGTCTAGGGAAAATTATTCAAACTGAAACTGCTAAAAACAAAATGGTAAATATTTTCGTCCCACGGGATACATGCACTTACAATTAAGACCATATAATTTTCTTTCTTTTTTTGTATGTCGTAACCAAAATCAAGCTGTTGCAAAAAAATTATAATTTAAAAGCAATCAAGAAGAAACTACTTTATTTCTTGGGACTCCTAAATGCCATTTTGTAAATGATTAGAAAAAATTAATGAAAAAATTAATTACTTTATTTCTTACTCATTTAAAATCTTGCAAAAAATGAATCGAAATGGTTTCTATTTCAGGGGGTATTTAATCGGTGTTAAGAAAAGTCATACCTCTGTTCGACCAGGCATAATTGGCTTTCCAACAAACATCGCTCGACCTGAATATGCAAAAAGCTTAATAAACTTGGTTGACTTTCAACAATAGATTATTGCAGGCATATAATCACCAAAGTTTAGGGAAAATTATTCAAACTGAAACTACTAAAAACAAAATGGTAAATATTTTCGTTCCACGGGATACATGCACTTACAATTAAGACTATATAATTTTCTTTCTTTTTTTGTATGTCGTAACCAAAATCAAGCTGTTGCAAAAAATAATAATTTAAAAGCAATCAAGAAGAAACTACTTTATTTCTTAGGACTCCTAAATTCCATTTTGTAAATGATTAGAAAAAATTAATGAAAAAATTAATTACTTTATTTCCTCATTTTGTAAAGGAGGAAATTACTCATTTAAAATCTTGAAAAAAATGAATCGAAACGGTTTCTATTTCAGGGGGTATTTAATTGGTGTTAAGAAAAACCTCTGTTCGACCAGGCATAATTGGCTTTCCAACAAACATCTCTACCAATAGGCATCCTGCACTCCAGAGATCAATCCCAATACAGATACGGATACGGATATGGGACACGTCAATTTCTAAAAAAGGGGGACGCAGACACAGCAGGGGACACGACAAATTTTTTAATTTTTTTATAAATATTTTTATTTTAATATACGTAATTATTTTGTTTATTTATTATATTTTTTAAATAATATGTTCCAATTAATTTTTTTATTTTATTTTATCTACATGTGTTTTTTTATTTATTTTATTGATATGTATAACTATATATTATCTTATACTATATATTATATATTATATATTATCTTATACATATATTATATGTTATATAATACATATTAATATATATAGTATGTTATCTTTGGTCAAAGAAACATTTCAGTTTGAGAGAGAGAGAGAGAGACGGGTAGACGAAAGGGGGGAAAGAAGAGAGGCAGACGAAAGGGTTAAAAGAAGACAAGAGAGAGAGAGAGAGAGAAGAGGTGAGAGAGAGACAAGAGGCGAGCTAGAGAAGAGAGAGAATAGAGATGTACCAGGTCAAGAAGTGATGGAAGATCAACTGGAGATAGAGATCGACTGGAGATGAAGATCGATGGAGATCGAGATAGATCGATCGATCGAGATGGAGATGAATAGGTTCGCATTTCTCTTCTCTCTTTTCTTCTTCTGATTTTCGATTTAGCTCTTCTTCTTCAAATTAGGGTTTTCTATTTTGTGCCCCTGCCGTGTCCTCTTGCTAAGTGCCACCGTGTCCCAGACGTGTCCCATACCAAAAAAATAAATTAATTAAAGGACACGCCATTTGTACGTGTCCTTGGCGTGTCCACGTGTCCCCGTATCCGACACCACTACAACTTCCATTTTGGCGTGTCCATGCTTCATAGACTACCATATCTATGGAGAAAAATCAAACAAAGCAAACACATAAATTTAAAACTCACTATTTGCAAATTTTTGTTAAAGAATGCCAGGTCAAATAAGAAAAAGAATGCCCTAAATCTGTGACATAAAAATGGTCAGAGAAAAATGAATTCCCATCCACATTATTTCGGGCTAAACAAAGTTTTGGTAATATTCATTAATGGAGCTATTACATGAAATGAAATCCATTAATGGCGCTAATGAAAGTAAAAGTGGTGGCATTTGTATATTCTCCATCAGAAGTGAAAGACTATGGCCCCATTCTAAACAAAGTTTTGGTAATATAACTGTTTAGTGTATTTCCATTGTTTACAAAGATATATTAGTATTTAGTGTATTTCCATTGTTTACAAAGATTCAACTACCTATTAGTAGAGGATCATGTTCTTCCTATTTTTTTTTATCTTCCAAGCTGTTGTACCTATTAGTAGTAGATGATGATTCAACTACCTATTAGTAGAAGAGGATGATTCAAGTACCTACCAACAGATTCAACTACCTATTAGTAGAAGATGATGGTTCAACTACCTATCTGTTTCAAATAGAGACAAATGCATTCAAGATTGAACTTTCTTATCAGGTTAATTTGGAATTAATTTTGATAACAGAGTTCAATCTTGATATTTTGAATTAACCAGTTGGTTTCTAATAATTCATGAAGGGGATTATCATATTCCCACAATTTAAGTAGATGCGAGATGTACAAATATTCTTTTCGTATGAGAAGTGCTTTTTGTTTTGTTGGAATCCTTTTTTCATTTTAAGGAATTGGTTAGTCGTCCAGTAACAAGTAATATCAGTAAGAAGTAACAAAAATAGATAGTATTCGATGAAAGAAAGAGAACAAAGAAGAAAGGAATTGTAATCAATATTCGTTATGCATGCAATGTTGTATTAGATCGAGATTCAAAGGTTCTTTCTTGACCTGACTACAAGGATGATGCTTTATAATATGGAAAGATAAAATGGAGAACCTATAAAGGAAAAAATAATAGGAATTAGGAGTCTTGGAATCTAGGTTTGTATCAAAGTAAAGTAATCATGTAATAACTTTTTTCTTCTCATTCATTCAAGATATTATGTAAATGAACCTACTATTGAATCTAATGAGTTAAAATTAATGTAAAGTCATAAGTTTTATAAAGTCATTGTTTATTTTCAAATAGAAAATGGATTCGATACAATTAAAAAAGAAATGATCAAACAAAATAGAAAAAATTTGAAGATTTTATAGTGATTCAAAAAGAGTTTCATTTTTGAATAAAGTTACACAACATAGTTCTTATTATTTTTTTACTTTATAGTTTATTCAAGAGCTGCTCAATGAATCTGTTGATTGTAATTACGGTATAGGTAGATGTCAGAAATGATAACAGATTTCAGGAACACTTGAACAATTTTTCACATAACATTTCATGAAGATTAAAAACTAATTCAAGATTAACCAAGAATCCTATTCATTCAGAAATGACCCTGTTCATTCAACAGATTTCAGGAAGATTTCATCAATTTTTCACTTAACATTTCATGAAGACTAAAAATTAATTCAAGATTAACCTGTAATTATACAAGATTAACATTGCAATGCATTCATACTCTACAAGATTAATTCAAGACAAAATTAACATTGCATGAATTAATTATACAAAATTAATTCAACAAATTCAACCAGGACAACCTTGAAGCAATGTATAAATGCATTCAAGATTAATATTGCATGACCAAACTCATGACAAATGTGTATTTCAAGCAAAACCCTAACCCTAATTGTAACCCTAACCCTAACCCTAACCCTAATTGCAAGCAAAATCCCAAACCTTAACACATCACAAATTAAAGCCAAATCCCAAACCCTAACACAAATTGCAAGCAAAATCCAACCCCAAACACTCCCAATCGACTAATTTTGCAATTTCAGGTTTACCCTAACTGAAACCCTAACTTTGCGATTTCAGGTTTACCTCAGATTCGCTGTGGTTCGTCCTCCACTGTGGTTCGTCCTCTTCTGTCGTTGTTCGTCCACCGTCAAGTCATCATTCGTCCACCGTCTCATCGTCCTTCGTCCCCTGTTTCGTCGTCCTTCGTACTCCTTCAAGAGACAAGTGAGACAGTCCACAGTGAAGAGATAGAGAGGAGAGAGAGGTGAGAGTGAATGAGAGGGATGAGACGAGAGAGCTACGGCGAGAGTGAATGAGAGGGATGAGGCGAGAGAGGTGAGAGGGATGAGGCGAGAGTGAGAGAGAGGTGGTATCAAGAGGTGGTATAGTTGAGAGTGAAAATGATGAGATCGAGAGGAGAGAGAAATTTGTCCTTTCGAGCCATTCGGGCCCCAAATATTCGAGCTACGGCTCATTTTCGAAGTACGAGAAATTACCCTAGTTAGTTACATCTCACCCACACCAAATTGTAGGTTGGCTACAAAAAGTTTTTGGTACCAAAAAAATGTTAGGACCATTAATAAACTAGAAACTAATCATATTACACCCATGATTGATAAGGCTTTGTTTGGAATGATTTATAAAAGAATGAAAAACTTATTTAAAAAAATTAAATATTAAGAATATTACGAAAATCAAAATATTAAAAATAATTTTTTTTTCAAAATAAATATTCAA
>NW_021024873.1:620203-645000 GCF_004153795.1 Camellia sinensis | reverse complement strand
AATTATATCATTCTGCTGTCCTTAAACGTTTAAATTTGTATAGAAGTTAAATTCATTTTCTTTTGTTAGTTCATATAAATGGAAGAAAAAAAATGATGCTCTCATGTCTTTCCTGTTAAAATATATATTTGTTTTAATTATATTACCACTTATATTAGTTTCAATATTTTAACCATATTAAAAAAATTAATTTAATTATATGAAAAAAGGGTAAATATTAACAAGTGTTCCCTAAGTATTGGTTAATGTTTAAAAAGTGTGTAAAAGTGTCTTAAAATATGTGAAAATATTAAAAAATATATTGATTTCAATAAAAATGTATTGAATTTAACAAAAATTATCTTGTATTTTTAAAACTTTTTACTATCTTTTTTTTGTGCCCTAAAAGTACTTGTTAGCAAGTCCAATAAAAAATATATGATTAATTATAATTTTTTCAGGTGAGTGTAATTTAACCTTTTAATAATTTGAGACAATTACTATTTACTATAAATTTTTAAAAATAATTTCAGATCAGTTATAAAATTTATGTATATTAATAATTAAAATTTTTAATTTTTTTATAAATTTAGGTCTCGTTTAAAAATAAGTTATTTTATTAATTTTTTGTCTTCTTATAAAAAAATATACAAAAAAATAAAATATAATAATATAATAATTTATAATGACTTTTTAACTTTTTAATTAAAATATATAATTAACAAACAAGTCCTTATAATTATTTATAAAACTACTAAAAGCATGAACAAAAAGCCTCTGCATGTAACAGCCGATATTCTCTGTTTGTTTTACCCAGTCAAATCAAACCCCTTAGAATATACCACCAGCGTAACAACCAAACACAGATCCCCCTTCACTTTTTCTTTTCACATCAGTATATCTACTCCTACTTAAAATGTGGGTAATATTTCATTTGTTCAACTATTTTATTACATACAATCACACAATTAATTAAACCATCTTTTTGTTAAACTCCAACATAATTAACTTCAAATCAAAAGAAACTATAGATACTCATCTTTTCTTTTTTGATTTCATATATAATAGGGTAAATTATATCATTAGTCCCTATGGTTTAAGTGAGGTGTCACTTTAATCCTCATAATTTCAATTTAAACAATTTGGTCCATACTTTTTACTTTTGTTGAAATATGGTCTCTCCATAGTTTGTTTTGAATTGTATTTTGATCCCTTTAGTTTTGTGTATGATTTTTTTTGTTCAAAATGTTGGCAATGTATTACCACTACAAAAAAGTAAGGTTTTAGAGACCAAAATTTAGGGACAACACTCTCCATACAGTATACTATAAACAAATCTGACCCTAAGTTAATACCCTATTGTTTCACATTTTATCAAATTAGCACATCGACTTGACAAAAGATAAACTATTAATTCTTCAACTAATATCTAATTTTTAAAAAATAATTTCTCATTGTTTAAGTTCATGTATAATAACCAAACCAAATCTTAAGTTCCATAGAATAAGATTGGCTACATAAATCATTCTTCTTCATTTGGCTCTATCAAATGCTATTTGGTTAATTCAATTACGGAAGTTCATGTCTTTATTTACTATACTATCCCATGTCAATTTACGTTTATCCCTTTTCCTAACATTTCCATCTACCATAACTTTATCATATCTCCTCACTATTGCCTCTATTGGTGTTCGTTGTATGTGACCAAACTATCTTAATCTGTTCTTTCTCAACTTATCTTCTATCAGTGATACTCTTACCCAATGATAGACACAGGAGGGCGATCGCCCCCCTATGATTTCAAAAACACCATTTATTATAATAGTGTTAACTACAATTATTTACATATTATAGAGACTCTCCCCCTCTACGTTTTTCTTCTTTTAGACAAATTTTAAGCAACTGTCGCTCTGTAGGTATGAAACATAAGATCGACATATAATATTAACAAAATATAAAATAAAATTTGTTCCGTATAACCATTGTTAATTATAAGTTCAAATTTCTAAAGAATCGAATAAGGTATTACCTAATTACTTAATCACGTTCATTGATAAAGACATTATATGAGATCTTAATATCAGTTCTATTATAGACATTTTAATGACATAAACTAATATTGAGCACAATAATTCAAGATACCGCACTTTAATATATAAATTGTTTTATGGTTGCTATTTTTTGTAACTAAATGTGACTACAAAAAACATGTGATTTATATATATTTTCATCTTCTTTTCACTTTTTATAGTGGTAGAAATTGATATTATAATTCATATTTTCTTTTTAAAAATTTTGTTAGTATATATATGTTCGCCTTCTATCTAAAAATCTTGAGTTCATCTCTACTCCTACCCATTCATGAATATATTCATTCTAATCTTGCCACGCATCCACTTTAGCATCCTCATCTCAGTAATACTCATCTTATCTACATATTATTTTTTAGTTTCCTAACATTCTGTCCCATTCAATATCGTTGGTCTAATAACCGTTCTATAAAACTTTCTTGTTAGTCTAATGGGTATTGTATGATAAACGAATAAAGTGACACCTCACTTAAAAAATTAAAGTTGCGATTGGTAGAGTTTTGTAAATATGATTTGAGAGTATGAGTTGTGTTTTGAGTTTGTGAGTTGTGAAATTATGATTTGAGTGTAGAAAATTTGTTTGGTTATGGTTTTTGAATAGAGTGTTGAATTGAGTTTTGAAAGTTTGATGTGACATGTGAAATAAGAAATTTTGTTTGGTGATGAGTTTTCAAGACTTAATTCAACCTACAATTAAATATTTTTTTGGGTATAAATTCTATTTTTCTTTTTGGTAATTCCTAAACAGTAGTGCATGTAAGTTTATAAATTTTAATTAAAAAAAAACATCCATGGTTTATGTATGAACTTTGTGGGGAAGTGGTTTGGAAATACTCTTCGGATCTTGGGGGACGCTTGTGATCCTCAAATAGACACCTGAAAAGAAATGAACATTCCAGTCGGGGGTGTCGGAATTAGCACTCCGACGGCCAAGTCAGTCTCTACTCTCTCTGGATTACTTATATTTTAAGTTAAGCATACTAGTTCTCACACACCTCTTTTTGGCTGGTGTTCTTCTATTTATATCTTCTCTTTCTTGGGCCTCGGGGCTGGGACCATTTTCAATCTGCCGTATAACTATTTATTCGGCTTCTTTTGTTACAAACCGCTATTCATTCGGCCCCTTGCTCAACCGGCTGTTTGGCCGGATAGGGTAGGATTTGAATGTGCAAGACGGGGCTGAATGCGATGCCTATATTTTGACTTCCAGGTCCAACTATTCGGCTTCTCTACGACTCTTGATATTCGGTCCTCACAAACTTCTTGATATTGACTTTTGGATATGCTATTTAATGTTGTGTTCTTTTTTGAGATTTTAGTTTCATGGTTTATATATGAACTTTTCTTTAACGTTGTAACTTTTTGTTTTGTGTCCAATGCTTTTAAGTTTTTTTTTTTTTTTTGGGTTTTGGCTATGGTTATTTTATTTTTGTATAAGTCTCTTTGACTGTAAGTGTTTTATGTTTTTCTATTAATTGATTATTATTGTCAATGGTAGGATTGAATTCAGTTAATGGCAGAATATTCACAAAAGAGTTCAACGTTGAAAGGGGTAGTGGAGCTTTACAGGGACTTCATTAAGGACTTGCGTGTTGAATTGGGAGAGACCTTTTCACACAATATTCCTATACTTCCCGCTCAGCAGGATTCACCCACTCGATGGTTTGACATCATACTACGAACCAACAATCATAGGATTAGGCTGAGGATTCGACGGGACAACCTTTACTTGGACGCCTACCAAATGGAGAATTCTGAGGGGTTGAAGTTCGGGCGTACTTCTCTTACTTCTCCACATCTAATTCCCGGATCCACTTTCTTGGGTTACGATGGCAACTACAATGCCCTGGAACGTGCTTCTGGGAAAGGTATGAACAACATAGCCCTTGGCCGGATTGCACTCGCTAATGCCGTAAATGGTCTGGCTACCTCTACGATCTCCTCTGCAAATCGCGCGAGGTCACTGATCATCGTGATTCAAATGATCTGTGAATCGATTAGATTCACCCGTATCTCTGACCTTCTTGCTGCCACATTAAGCAACAATAGTTCTTCACCACCTCCTGATTAGATGCTGACACTAGTGCGTAACTGGGGGCTCCTTTCTACCACATTGCTGGAAGCCGATGCTGATCACACTGCTTTCTTCAAACTTTTGCAACCTAGCAATATGAATATCGTGTCCACTCTGGACGTGGTTGCCGCACTTGGCATATTGCTCAGAAGCGTCTAGGAATTAGAGGAGCCCTTTAGAGCCAGTGTTGAGTGACAATGATGTTGAGACCAGTGACTCCAGGGAGGTAGTGATTCCACAGTCTGAGTCCTCCGAGGGTGGAGATGATGGTGACTCGAGATCTTAGAGTGGAGGTGATGCTGAGTCAGGCTCTAGAGCAGAGAGCGGCGATGATTCCGACTCAGATTCTGGGACAAATTCAGACAGCGGCGCTGACGGAGACAGTGCCCCTGAGTCCTCTCCTCAGAGGAAGAGGACGAAGAGGGTTTTCGAGCCTGAGGCGACCAACGCTGATTTTTGTATTTTTGCTCAGTTTCTTTTGTTTTATAGCATTAGCACACATATAGCTTTAGGAAGTTCTGTTTTGGTTTAAAACCTGTACTCCACTTTTGTAAAAAGCCATGATCGAAATAAAATTAGCAGTTTTATGAAAAAATATGTTGTCATTTTTTTTGCATCATGAGCACTATATATGCATGAAATGGACAGGGAATTGAAATGGCCAAGAGTGTTTGATTAAAACAACACGCTTAATCGGGTAACGAACCAACCAACAACCAAAATACAAAATGCGATATACAACTCGATAAGCAACACAACAACAACTCGATAAACAAAACAACTCAAATACAACTCAACAAGCTTGATAAAACCAAAAGGACTAAAAACAAGACCTTAAAACATACAAACAGCAAAAAAAAAAAAACATGCTTCCAACAATGTTAGGCACAAGGATGGACGACATATCTAAGAGGAAGGTTGCCGGTCAAAGGAGAAAGGCTGGCCACCAATGTGGCCTGCCGGCCATCAACAGTGGCCTGCCGGCCACCCAAGTGAAGAACCTCCAGATTGTTGGCACCTAGCTTCCACTCACTGCCTTATCTTCTACAAAAGGTTGAACTTCATAGCTTCTTCATTTTAGCTGCGAATTCTTCACAAATGGAGCCATTTTTCCCCGAAAAGCTCTTGGATTGGATTGTAACTTTAGATGGCTCGGAAAAGATGAATTGTCGAGGTTTCGGCATAAATGCACTTTTCCCGCTGAGCCATTCTCCACTTTGTTTTCTGTTCCTTCATGCCGCGGCTAGATGCTGAAACCCGATTCCACACATCTTTAGCTTTGAGGGACAAGAGATATGCCCGACAATTGAAGAATTTCAGGCACTTATAGAATCCCAGTGCGATGAGGAAATCATACCTCAGCCTCGTTTCGGTCACATCCAAGCTTTGGGATGGATGTGTGGGCACACAATTCACGAGTCTCTATCCTTGGTCCACGATGGAGACCTGGATATTCCTAGTCTGATTCATCGATTTTCTGATTTTGGCGACCGAGGCAATCTTCTTTGGCAGGGTTTTAGACAACACGCCCTTTGCTTGTGTATGCTGGCAAATTTCTTCCTTGCCCCTTGTTTCGGCGGGTCTAATATTCGGCTAATTGAAGTGGCCTAAGGTTTGAAAGAGGGAAAGACTTGCATCGGCTTGGTGCTGGCTGAGACTTTGATGGGCCTAGACACCTTCCATCGATGAGAGACCACCAAATTCGTAGGGAGTCCACTACTTCTTCAGGTAATGTTTCCCATCCTTTCTTGTATGTGTTTCTCACATCTCTCGGCACTCATGCTCTGTTTTTCTCTCAAAGCCCTTTTCTCACTTTTCTCTCAACATATATCTCTCTATTCTTTAATCTTTCTTTTTTTTCATCCCTTCCCAGGTGTGGTTAACGGATAAGCTGAAGGTAGTGGACTCTTGCCCCTTATACTCAGCTCGAGCATACTTCTTCCGCCAACAACTAGTGGATTTCCCGAATGAGGGATGGTGGTGCCACTGGATATGCAACAAGTCTGTTGCTGACATCGCTTGGTGTTGCCCTTGGCTTAATCTGACTGAAATGAGCTACAACATGACTCGGCAACCTCGTATTCAGCTGATCGGCTTGACACATTATGTATTCTACTTTCTATTCCGATTCAGATGTAAGTTTGGACATGATCAGACTTGCCTAGAGGAGGGGGTAGAAAATCCGGCTTCATTCCCCATCCGAGGTTCACATTTGGCTAGGTACCTCACTGCTTGGAGGACGAGAGTGCTTCTGGCCCCTGCCCCTAGTTTCAGTTGTGCTCTTTCTAGCGAGTGCCTGACTTGGCTCGAAGATGAGGCATAAATCGGGCCTAGTTTGGCATCAAAAGCTTCCACAAGCACAAGCGGGGAATGCAGGGGCACCTGACTTATCTATGCCCCTAGTTTATTATTTTGATCTTTACTTTTCAAGTTTTATGAATGTAATAAAAACAACTTTGATTTGTATAAAGAGTTGGAGAACTTTGTATTGAAATCAATGAAATTAAGGTTGTAAGCATTGAAAATTTTCCTTTTGGTCCAAAAATGGTCTAAGTTGTAAAAGACAAAATTTGAGCAAAAATCAACTTTTATCAAAACTTTTCAACACCATTTTTGATAAGGAACACCACTTTTCATACATGGAATCAGTCCTTGAGATGTACAACCCTAAATCAAAAGATCACAAATTGCCCCCTGACTAAATAACACTGCTCAGCACTGTAATCAACTCTCAGAATAAAGATCACAACTGAACTTTCAAATAAAGAACAGACAAAGATGACTTGACCAGACACATGGATAGGACAATTGATTTGGAGGTGTTTACGGCTGAACTTCAGGATGAAGTTGCCTATGTATCCTGAAGATGGGAATCAGGCCTTACGTAGTTCGGTTCAGGTTCACTCGAGTATTAAAACTATCCTTTTGCGCTCTAACTTGTGCCAAGGTCGCCCTTTAGGGTTTTCAACCTTACAAGCTCAATTTTTCTTTATTTCCAATTTTTCATGCTCTAATTTTCGCCTAGGTTGCCCTTTCAGGTTTTCAGCCTAGCGAGCCTCTCAAGGACAGTATTTCTTCAACTTGTCCATGTTGATCGATTAGGAAAATTCTAGGCCATCCACGCCTATGAGAATAATAGCTCCACCCGACCAGATAGTTTTGATGATGTAAGGACCAGTCCAATTGGGTCTGAACTAGCCCCTAGGGTCATGGATAAGAGCTCGGTTGTCTTTCAGCACCAAATCCCCTTCTTTGAGATTCCGGGACTTAACTTTCTTGTTAAAAGCCCTGACCATCCTGCGTTGATAACCCTGAACACGGTACAATGCTTTCAGCCTTCTTTCATCAAACAACATCAGTTCTTTGAACCTGTTCTGCTACCAATCCGCCTCTGCTATCTGACACTCTGCCATAACTTGCAGTGATGGGACTTCTATTTCGATTGGCAGAACAGCTTCCATCCCATAGACAAGAGAATAAGGAGTTTCCCCTGTAGACATCCGAATTGAAGTTCTATAGCCCCAGAGTGTGAATGGCAAGTTGTTTGGCCAGTCCTTGTAGGTCTTAACCATCTTCTGCAGACTATGCTTAATGTTCTTGTTAGCAGCCTCAATAGCTCCGTTGGTTTATGGCCGGTATGTAGATGACTTATGAAAAATCACATTGTATTTCTCCAACAAGTCGATCATTTCCTTTTTGAAGTGGGAACCAGTATCAGATATAATCTCGTTTGGGACCCCATAACGGAAAATGATGTTGTTTCGAATGAGCTTAGCCATACGTGCTGCTTTCAACACTACATAAGACAGAGCTTCCACCCACTTTGTAAAGAAGTCAATTGCCACCAGAATGTATTCATGCCCATTTGACCCTTTCGGTGTGACTGCGCCGAGGACATTGATTCCCCAGACTGAGAAAGGCTATGGTGAAGTCATGTTATATAGCTTCGATGACGGGATATTCATGTGATTGGCATGAATTTGGCATTTGTGGCATCACCGAACAAAACTGATACAATCCTCCGCCATAGTGGACCAGTAGTAACCTTGTCTGAGAATCTTTCGGCTAACATTACCCCGTTCATGTGTGCTCCGCACTCTCCTCCATGGATGGACTCCATCAGGCACCTTGATTCTGCTGCTTCGACACATAACTTGTGCATTCCCAGATGACCCCTCTTGTACAGTTTACCTCCACAGATGACAAACTGAATGGCCATTCTCTGTATTGCCCTCTTTTCTTTGCCATTTGCCACTGGTGGATGAACCTCATTTTCCAAGAAGTTCCAAATATCATAGTACCAAGGGTTTTGATCTTGCGCTTCATCTATTGCGCCAATAGTCTCGTAGGCCGGCGCATACCTCTGCTCAATGATGATTGGACGCAATTGGACTCGAAGCGAGATGTCTATCATGGATGATAGAGTTGATAAAGCGTTAGCGAACTTGTTGTTCTCTCTCAATAGATGCGTAAAAGTCAATTTTTCAAACCTAGGAATCTGAACGTCCTGGGTTTGGTGATAAATCTTCATCTTTTCTTCTTTGACCTTCCAGTCTCCATTTGCTTGAGAAACAACTAGGTTCGAGTCCCCGATGACGTCTAACCTTTTTGCCCCTAGTTCCAGGGTGGCTTCCAAACCAGCGATACCCGCCTCATATTCTACTTCGTTGTTAGATACCTTGAACCAGAGTTTGAAGGCTAAAGGTATATGGGAATTGTCGGGTGCAATCAGCAACACACCTATCCCATAACCGTATTGATTAGACGCTCCGTCAAAGTACATTGTCCAAATCTCTTCCTCAACTTGTAGAATAGCTTCATCTGGGAATAGGTATTCTACCATTTCATCCCCTTTTACTGGGTGATCTGCTAGGAACACCATTACTACACTCTCATTGACAGACTTGCGAGTAACATACTTTAGATCAAATTTAGAGAGAAGAAGCAACCAACGAGCTAGCCTACCCGTAAGCGCTGGTTTCTTAAAGAGATATTTGATGGGATCTAATCTCGAAACCAGAATTACGGAGTGAGCTAATAAGTAGTGCCTCAACTTCCTAGTAGCCCATACCAAGGCTAAGCAAGCCTTTTTCAACGGGGTGTAGCGAGTCTCATAGTCCAGCATTTTCTTGCTCAAGTAGTAGATGGATTTCTCCACCCTATCCTTAGATTCTTGAGCAAGCATGCATCCCATCGTTGTGTCGGTGACTGATAGATACAGAATCAAGGGCTTCCCCAGCTCTGGCAGCGACAACATAGGCGGATTCTGAAGGTACTACTTGTTCTGCTCAAAAGCAACTTGACATCGATCATCCCATCGAAATTTCTTTCATTTCTTCAGGAGACCAAATAGTGGTTCACAAGCCAAGATTAATTTAGAAATAAACCATCTTATGAATTGCACTTTACCCAGAAAGCCTTGCACCTCCTTTTCAATCCTTGGTGGTGGCATTTCTAGGATGGCCTTGATTTTTGAAGGATTTACCTCAATGCCCCTCTGTGTGATCAAGAAACCCAACATTTTCCCTGTTGTTACGCTGAAAGTACACTTCTGTGGATTCAACCTCAGTCTGTATTCTCTGATCCGTTAAAAGAATTTCTTCAAGGCGGTGTAGTGACCCTCTTTTTCTTTGGACTTGACAATCATGTTGTCCACATACACCTTGACCTCTTTATGGATCTATCACGCAGAATTGTGGTTGCAGCCCTTTGATAGGTAGCTCTAGCATTCTTTAGCCCAAATGGCATCACCCTATAGCAGTAGGCTCCCCACGGCGTAGTGAAAGTAGTTTTCTCTCTATCCTCAGGCGCTATCAGAATCTGGTTATACCGGGAAAATCCATCCATGAAAGAGAGCAATGCATGACCTGAGGTGAAGTCTACCAATTCAGCAATATGTGGCAGGAGAAAATATCCTTCGGACTAGCCTTATTCGACCATCCTTCTTTGGGACTGGAACAATGTTGGCCAACCATGTTGGATATTCAGACACAAGCTAGAACCCTGCCTCAGTCTGTTTGGTAACTTTTTCCTTAATCTTTAATGCCCAATCCGGGCGTATTCTCCGTAACTTTTGTTTGATGGGTCAGGCCTCTGGGTTAAGAGGGATCTGATGCAGTATAATCTCAGGATTGATTCCAGGCATGCCTTTGTAGGACCACGCGAAAACATCTTTGAAATCTTTTAATAAAGTGATTAAGCACTCGCGCTCCTCCGAAGACAATGTGGACCCGATCTAGACCAGACACAGATCCTTCTCAGTACCGACATTAAAAGCAATGATTTCTTTAGCAAGGGGTTTTGCAAACCTCTCATCCTCTCGATTAATCAAAATTTTCAAAACTAGAGGAAGGCCTCATCGTTTTCATTAAAATTTTAAAAGTTCTGATCAATGCAATAAACAAGTGGCACAGAGAAATACTCAGAATCTACAGTGGCATTCTCACTCACAAGGTCAAGCTCATCCAGCTCTTCGATTACAACCGACTAAAAAATAAAAGAAAAAGATAAACCTAGACAAGACCTTGGCATCCGGGTTATCACCCCCAGGAATACCGGACTCAGACTCAGTCGAGCTGGAACCTGATTCCGACCGCCACAAGCCACCCGACTCTGTGGAATTAAGATTTCTGGCTGCATACCCGCCCTCGAAGTACACGAACAACGCTAGCCTTACCGACCAACCATGGTGGATAAGGGGTAGAGTGGTAGTGATCCAAATGTTGCCTAGATTGAGGGTTCACACTCCGGTTTGGTCCGTATTTCGAGCTTTATTTGAATTTAATGGTCATGTAAAGATATATAAAATCCCCCCCCATGCTCCTTTTAAGTCGGTAAAACACGGATCTGAAAGTGAGACATGATTAAGTAGCCACCCTACTTCAAGCTCATGTTTGATCTGGATCACTTTCTATGCTCCACTCAGTTTTCAGAGATGTAGTTATGTTTACTTTGTATCACTGTTAATATACAGCTGTAAAGTCAAAGAAATTTCAAGCCAGGAAACACTGCTTCTCAAAATTCAACAGGGTTGAAGGATAGATGGGATATTTATTACCGGAACAAAATGACCTTCAGGGTTCCCGCGGTCGTCTGTGACATAAGCTTATAGCACTTCCGGTGCCTTGGCTCTGGCTCTAGGCTGCCATCTCTTTCCTTTCCTAACCAATCCTCTTTCGGTGGGCGTATAGCGCAAGACCAAAGGCATGCGAATTATGTGGCACAATCGGGCCGGTGCTGGACGCCCTTCCGCCACTCGTTCCAGCGCCCATTCTTGCATAGTTCAGAGTTTTATTCATGAATAATCGATTTGGAAGAAATTGATTATACAGCCGTCATAGCTGCCAAGATGGTTCTGCACTGGCCAGGCCTCAGCTAGGGTAAATTGGAGAGGAATACATCCTTCTCGCCATGAACAATTTCCTAGCACCGGTGTAGTTACCACTGGCGGAAGACGTATAGATAGAATTTCAAAACACAATGCCACCCCCCTTTTTATGAGGGTATTTCAGCATTTTGGTGGAGGGTAGTGGAGAAAACTTTTACTTGGTGTAGCCACGACTTTCCCAGCAATTAGATTGAAAGTGGCTGGCACATCCAGGACTATGGAAACTAATTATTCCTGTTGAGCAGGGCCACTTGAACTCTGATCTGACTGTTCCAAACCTCTCTACTCGTATTATCAACAGCCCGAATCACCTGGGCTGTAGTGCGCGAAATCTTGGTGGTTTCAGATCGATGGCTAGGCTGTACGAGATGGTATAGACGCTTGATTGCTAACCCGGTGTCGACTAATACCACCGCGGACCACACTTTTCTCTGCACTCCACTGATATGTACAGAGGTTTTGTTATATAGTGAGACTTTTGGCCAGTAAATTCTTTCTCGAAAAAGGTAGGGTTGGGCTAGGACCTCCTTAGAAAACTGACCCAAAGTTGTTAGGGGCGGTGTCAAATGGACAGTTGGGCTTTATCCATTGCTGATAGCACAACCTATCGATGCACTCGAGAAGCCTATATAGAGCCCTAGATTGAATATCGGCCTAATATTTTCTTCAATTGTTTCAGCACGCGCTCTACTTTCAACTGCTTTTCCTTTGCTTCTCTACCTCTTTATCTTTCGATGCGATTGCGCTAAACAGTGCGATGCACTAACAACGCGAGTGATTTGAAATGCATCTAAAATAGTGCGACGCGCTTATATGTACTAAACACGCGAGTGATTTGAAATCCACTAAACAGTGCGATGCACTAAACAGTGCGATGCGCTAAACAGCCGAGTGTTTTGAAATGCACTAAACAGTGGGATGTGCTAAACAGCACGAGTGTATATGCAATGCCAAGATAGTACGAGTGAACACAACCACAAGATGCACAAAACAGTGTGCAAGTGAGATACAAAGTGTAAGTGCACAAGATAGTGTGAGGAAAGTGCATAAAAGAAGTGCGATAAAATGCATCTTCTATGCAAGTAAGGTGCACAAAAAAGTGCAATAAAATGCATTTCTATGCAAGTATGAGGGCATTTTCTATGAAACATGGAAGCATATTCTATGCAATATTGACAGGCATATTCGATGCATGATACAGGCATATTCGATGCATGATTGAAAGCAAAGCATACTCTATGCGGAATCGAAAGCAAGCATATTCTATGCATGAATCATAACGATGTGTGGGCACACATGCAACATAAGTGTATATGAAAGTACACATTCTATGAAATAGAGGGGCATCAAACATGTACTTTGGTGCCTCTGATTTACCTTTCAGAGGCCTTTGCAACACACTTAGCTCAAAAAAGGGTACACCCTGTTCGTATCGGCGAAAGGTAACATCTGTATGTGAAAACCCTCGGGTGCCGCTTGGACTGCCATTCTGACTTGAAGCAGGCTTAAACTTGGGTCGAGATACACGTCATACTCCAGAGAAAGGCGAGGCCTGACAAGATGCACCTAGAATGCAGTCTCGGAATTTGCTGGGGTTGAAACATACTAAGATGCTCCAAATTTTCCCTCTTTTCTTTTGCTTTGCAGCCCGGAACCTATCAACTTTAGACGGGTCCTGGTTCACTAATTTGACATGACCGTGGGTAAACCCTACGGTTTTTGAAATGAAGAACAGAACCTGTTTTGCACAAATGTGGAGAATGGCACAGCACTCTGAGCACTAAATAAATCATTTTTGAAATTGAAAGATGAGTTTTTGACTGGGTATTGAGCCTACGACCGAACACAGTGCACCACGACTCAATAAGGGAAAACAAAGGTAAACAACCTAAAAACATCTATTGACACTCAAAACGACTCAAGACAAGAATCGAGATGATCAAAACAACACACACGACACTCAGATGTGGACAGGGAGCCTGTTTCTCCAGTATTGTTTCCCACGCTTTCTCAATTGTGATTCTCACATCACTTGGCCCTTAGGCTCTGTTTTTGTAAAAAAGTCCTTTTCTCACTTTTTGCTCTCAACGCACATCTCTCTATTCTTCAATCTCTCATTTTTTATCCCTCTCCTAGATTGGTTGGCGAATAAATAAGAAGTTGCGAGCTCTTGCCCCTAGCGTTCCGCTAGATCTTCTTCTTCCTACTCAAAAACAGTGAGCTTCTCCCGCAGAGGGGTTGTGTGTGATTAGATGTGCGCAGCAGATTAACACTGACATCGGTTGACAATGCGCTTCTGGGGAGTTTGGACGTGATCAATCCGTCCAGATGAGGGAGTGGAATTATCCTGATCCATTCCAATTCATGCCTCGCACTTAGCTTGATACCTCGCTGCTTGGAGGGTGATGAGAGACTTTCAGCTGTTTGCTGTTAACTTTAGTTGTGCCCTTTTCGCGGAGGTAAAGTGCCCTTTCTGGCAAGTATGATGCCCTTTCTGGCAAGTATGTTTGCAATGGGGAAGACAGAACACCCTGACTTCAACTGTGCCCCTAGTTCATCATTTTGACCATTTTTTGTTTTGGTTTTCTACTAAAACAATTTTGACCAATATGAGAGTTAGATTAACATACTTGTTCAACTTTCTGATTTAAAATCATGCATATTAGGGTATGAGCACTAAAAATTTTCCTTTTTGGGTCCAAGAAATGGTCTGGTTTTGGAAAAGATGGAATAATTTTCGAGAGAATATTAGTCAACCTCATTAAAAATTCTCAAAAACTGTTTTTACAAATGGCCACTGCTCGACCAACACAGAATTTACTCTTGAGATGCACAATCTTAAATCCAAAACAATGGAACTGCCCCTTGTCTGAAGGACACTGCACGGCAACAGCAAGTTGCCCCTTGTTTGAATGGCAACTCATGGCAACAGAAAGTTGCCCTTTGTCTGAATAGCGCTGCATCATACTATAAACAGTTCTCATAGTGATGATCACAACTGAACTCTCGGATGCAGAGAAGACAAAGATGATCAGAATCATTACATGGACATAGTCGGTTTTGGAAGTGTTTATGGCTGGACTTCAGAATGAAGTTGCCTACGTATCCCAAACATGGGAATCAAGCCTTACGTAGTTCCAGTTAAGGTACACTCGGGTGTTAACCTCTCCTTTTGCGCTCTAACTTTTGCCAAGGCCGCCCTTCCGGGTTTTCAATCTTGCGAGCTTTGTTTTTCTTTTCTTTTTAATTCTTTTCATTTTTTTCTTTTCTTTTCATTTCTTTTCAGAATTTTTTTTTCGATCTTTCTTTTTTTTCATTTTTTCTCTCGCTCTGACTTTTGCCTGGGTCGCGCTTCCGGGTTTTCGGCCCAGTGAACCTCTCAAGGGTAAAAGTGTAGCTTTGTCCATGTCAAATGGTTTTAGGATCTCGAGGCCATATGAATCCAGGAGAATGGCTGTTGTTCGCTGATGATGTAAGAGTCCATCCAATGGGGGCCTGAATTTCCCTAGGTGTTGTGGATAGGAACTCAGTTGTACCTCAGTAATACTTTCTTCTTTCCTCCCTTCTAGGATTTGGCATTCTTGCCGATCTTCAGTGGTTTGCAGAATGATCCATCTTTGGCTCTTCGAGCACATCTGACATTTTTGCCCCTAGTTTGAGGGGGGTTTCTGATCTAGCTTCACAAGCTTCCTTTTGACGATGTCTGACCTTCTTGATCTGACTTTTCTTGCCCTTAGTTCGTGGGCTGCTTCAAATCTGGCCACACAGGCCTCACATCATGATTGACCTTTGAACATTTTGAATTCAAGTTCAAGGTTTGAAAGTGAGGGGTGGAGTCTTGAGGCTTAGAGCGATCCTAAGCTGCACAATCTCAAGAGCGATTCCACACAGGTCTTCGCAGGACCGCGCAAAGCATTTTTGAAATCTTTTAAGAAAGCGACAAATTGCTCGCGCTGAAGACAATATAGAACCAATCTAGATCAAGCTAGGGTTCTTCTCAGTACTCACATTAACAAGCATGATCTCATTCATTAAGGGCTCAACATGCCTTTCTATCTCTCAATTGATCAAATTTTTGCAAATCCCGAGGAATTCCTTCCTCTTTGTTTTCATCACAATATTCAAAAGATTTTGAAAAACTTAGGTCAATGCAATGATTTAAAAGCATAGAAGAGCTGGTGAAATGGACTGCCGTTTCATTCAGAACTTGCTGGCACAACTGGTTCCAAAGCAGAAATAAGTACGAAAACACAAAAACCACTACTGTTTCAATCAGGTCTGTTGGCATAACTGGCTCCTTGGCAGAAACAGACTCAAAAAGAAAGTGAAAAGACAAACACAAAACAAAATAGTGATATCCGAGGTAACAACCCCGGAATCACCCGACTCCTATACAACAGGACTGACTCGATACAACAAGACAGACCCTTAATCAAAAAGACTGACTTAAAACAATGAGACAGACTCAAAACAAAACCAAAGAACTGACTCAACACCTAAGTCAGAAACCACAAAAACTAACATTCGCAAATGCTCAAAATAGTGCGTGCCACACGCCACATCTGAAGTAAACCGAGCGCCGCTTGCAGGTGGTTCATCCTCTGATCACATGGTTACATTATTCTCTAGATTCACAAATTCGGTGGCATTAGACTTTGCTGAGCTTGGCGGGAGGATAACTTCATTGTCAATCAAATCCTGTACTTCGTGGCGAAGACGGAAGCAGTTGTCGGTGCTATGGCCAGTTTGTTGATGGTACACATAGTACTGAGTAGAATCACGACTAGGTGGAAGATGAGTAGGGAGAGGCCGAGGCTCGAGGGGTTTAAGATGCCCATTTTCAGCAAGAACTTGAAGAGCCTTAGGCAAAGGCATGTAGAGGGCATGGAAGACCCTGTGACCTTGGGGTAGATACTTCAAGATTTGTGCATTTTTACTGGATACACTAGCAAAAGGATCGACAGGTACAGGCTTGGCTTGCTGACTTTTCCTGGGTGCAGAATTAGGGTTGGAGGCAACGGTTCTGGTATGATGACCCTTCTCTCGATTTTTCCCTTGGCTTGAACTGCCCTCGGTCTGAGTGGGGAAAGTGTCATCCACAGTCTTAGCCACAACTATAAATACTTGCTGCTTATTCAACCCTCCGGCTTTTAGAGCCTCAACAACTTGCTGGAGTTGTTCATAGGGATCAGTGTCCACCTTCACCTTGTTCTTTCCACTAGCCTCAGCTTGGTGGAAGGTTTGGGTTGCTTGATTAGAGCGGGGCCTTGTTGTTGTTGGCATGTCATTGTCGGAGCTTGAGACAACTTCAGGTTGGCTGAGCTCAATTACAATTCGCCCCAGTAGCGGGGGCTCTTGCGACATGAAGTTCTCGGCATACGATGTAGTTGGTGGCAGGACCGACATTCCATAGGCTAGATCAGCCACAGATCTCTGAAGGTCGCCGATCATTCCCATCAACTCAAATGTGGTGGGCTCACGAGCTTGAAACAACTGGGGTTCCCAGATCGAATGTGCGGCAGGCGACCTGGGCGGATGTGGTACTTCAATGTCGGTCTAGCCCTGCAAGATGATTCCATGGTTTAACGCGGCTGCCATAACCATAATTTCCTCTGAATTTTATGTCATCATAAGTCCGCTGAACTGAACGGAGGTGATGTGATTGGTGACTAACGGATCAGACGTCCGCCTTGCCTCAACGAAGGAGAACACTAGCTATTTTGAACTAAATCTCTGAATTGAAAGAGAAAATAGGCAACATTTCAGCCCAATTTCATCAGAACTGACATAGGCATACCTGAATAACTGTACTCTACTACTGATCACTGTTCCCCAAAATCACAGCCCCAAATATGAATCTGATACCTGTAGATATAACTGATTCTCAAAACACTAATACTGATGCCCGTAGGCCTGATACTTAGACTTGCAAACTGATACATGCGCATTCCTGTAGAGGCACAACTCTAAAAGCACATAACAAGCAAATGAGAGCCAAAACACCCCTATTTTGGGGTAGGGTTTCCCTGTCCTATTTTGTCAGGAGCTAGGGTTTCACTACGCACGCAGCGGTTTCAAACAACCCACAATCGGGTAAGCAACTTGTCCTAGTGTGGAATAGTCACTACGGATTCCAATATGCACTAGGTCGAATGGTCAAAAAGGGTGCAACGATAAAACTGGGGTTTGTGTTCCCGTCGTGGCAAAGCCCGCAACCGATCAGCCTTATGGCACGCTTCTCAAAGCAAGCCACCGGCAAACCGTTCAGGAATAGCATATGGCAAACACGGTGTCCTAGGCGCACCAATGCAAATGCAATGCAAAGAAACACATAAGTGTAATCAAAACAAGATATCATGCGTTCGAGTCAAGTTCTCTAAGTCCCCAGCGGAGTCGCCAGAAACTGTAGATGCGCCCTGAGGGCCTCATGCTACAGTTTGGACTCAAATTGTTACGGTTCTGAATCTAGTCTTGCAAAGTGCAATGCAAGACCGATAAATCACCAAAGAGTCCAAATTCGACAAATCTTTTTGGAAAACTAATTTTTGAGAAAGAAGTGCCAAACATGGACTGCTTTGCCAGATACAGAGTCGCCACCTAAATATTTTATTTTGGGGGGAATTTAGGAAACCTTGACTCGTGCCTAAGGCCACATGTCCGTCATCACCAAAGTTGCCTCGGCTTGGGAACTTGGGTACGGTTGGAGAAGGTCATCTATGAGCACCCCCGCTCGCCCGATCAAAGATCGGCCTGTACTAAACATGATATTTAGTTTTTGAAAACACATGCGTTCTTATTCCGGTTAATTAGCTAGAATTACTATGTGATGCGCACAACACACAAGTATAGACTAGATCATCTAATTTGGAACAAAGCATCGCATATCCATTTGTTTGGAAATAGTTTGAAGTTAGCTACTCGTAAGTAGGCTAAAACACAAATTTCAATGAATTGTTCCAGTTCAAGTAATCCAACCTTCACCCACAGGCATTCAGGCAGTTTTATATCAACTAAGCAGATAGCCTCATGGTAAGCATGCTGTCATGTTAACACTCGCACACATGCAATATGCTAAAGCATAAAAGCTTACCTAGTACTCCGAGCCAAAATAGGAACTAGTTAGTAATCAATGCATGATCTTAGTTCATGTTAAGATGGCTAATGCAACGCATGCAAAATGCAACTAGAAATAGGCTCGGCTATTCTAAGATGACATATGAGATGCGATAACTGATACATGTATTCAACTTGGTATCAAATTACAATGCAGTTAGTATGATACGCCGAGCTCGGTGCATGCAAGATAGATGGATAATGCAAACATGCAAAGCATAAGTATGCTAGATAGATGAACGGATGCAGACATGCGGGCATAAGTATGCTAATTGAAACATGACCTAAGACTAATCAACAAAAGCAGGTAAGTAAAAGGGAGAAAGACGTGGGGTTGGAAGACAAGCACACACGCACGCACACTTAATACAAAATTGGCCCTCTTGACGGAGGGTCTGAATAAATAAAACATGCCGACTAATTAACTAACTAACAAGCTAATTAATTATTACAAAATTGAATGAATAACTAGCTACAACTAATTATTACAAAACTTAATTAATTAACAAATTAATTAACTAACTACAAATCAAACTTTTAAAAGTAGGCTGCTCCAGCTCTGTTTGAGGAGGAAAATATGCATGCTCGCATTCGGTTTGTCGTCTCGAAACGCCTTCTGGTTGCTCTTTTGAGGCTTTGCTGGCAAGGTGTCTTCCAGTGTCTGTTGCTAAAACTTACCAAAACACTGCTGGGGAGTGCACCAGTGGCCTGCCGGCCATGAGGAGCCCCTGCCGACCAACAATGCACACTGCCGGCCAATGATGAAGGACTGTCGGCCATCTATGGGAGGGTACCGGCCATTGGTGTGCTGTGACACCAAGCTGCAACAAAGCACAAAATAGAGGAAATGGAGGGTCTCCCAAGGGTATGTACGCACCATGCCACCCCCATATTGTCAAGCCCAGAACCTGCCCCTAAAAGTTTGGGCATGACCTATTCAGAAACGGACATTAAACCTGGTATACATAACATATGGGGCCTTATCGGAAGCACTAACTAAAAAAAAAAAATAAGAGTGAAACAAACATCTCCATTGAGCTACTAATACCATGCCAAGATCACATACATCAGAACAAGTGGATAAAGTCCAAAAATACAAATATCCCTTAGCTGTTATAAAAAACCCATATACAGTCCCAGCCCTAATATCGGGCGTAAACAAAACCATTGAAGTTATATACATTCAACCTTAGATAGGCAATCAAAAAGTAGGCCAATCATCTTAATAAACTTCACAAAATAAGTAGCCTTGAAAGGTTCCTGGACATACGAAGGTTGACAAAAGAAAATGGGTGTCATGGCTAGGACTGACCACCTGGTTGATTACCTACAGAAACAGACATAATACAGAGTAAGCCAGGCTCAATGAATAGTAATACCTAAATAAAACAATGCTTAACTTGAAACAGAATACATCAATGCGTATGAAAGTGCACACACAGTCTGATTCTGTACTACTTTTCATAATGGCCTTAGGCCCAGTCTTGAAACATAATGGTTTGAAACATGATATCTTGAATCATAATGGCTGTAAGCCCTTGAATAGAGTGGCATAAAGCCCTTAAACATGGTGGCACGAAGCCCTTAAATAGATTGGCGTTACGCCCTTGGATAATTTGGCATTAAGCCCTTGGACATACTTGTATGAACTCAAGAGGTGCCTCACACGGACTCTAGAGGTGACTCACATCGTAGCACTTAGTTCCGTGTAGCACTTTGTTTCATATCATAACAACTTATACGGAATGGCCATAGGCCCCGAGTCTTACAAACACTTGGAATCATGCAAAAGTACTTCATTCTTCCTTTTATTTCTTTTATTTCTTTTTCATGCTTAGCTTCAATCACTTAGTTGTATACATAATAGTCATACGTTCATAAAATGCTAATGACATCCATTGGCTGTGTAAAGCGTACTACTACTCACAGTGTTGTGATGACGTGCTTGTTCCTCCCGGAGTGTGCCCTGCACACATTCAAAACTTACAAGTTAAGTCATCTTTCATACTAAATTACTTTCTGTTTCCCTTTACTTCGAAGGAATTTATACATATCAAAAAGGCATCAAATACATATTCCGTCAATATTAGAGGGTTCTATACGCAAAACAGAGCAATCCATGTTTTTCAGCATGGGCCGCACTTGCAGCTGTGAGCCCCGCACGTACGGCAAAATGCCTCTGCACGTGCCTTTTAAGCAGAACCAAACCCAAAAATTTCAGCATTTGCCGCACGTGCGGCAGTGACCCCCGCACGTGCGGCGATTCCCCTGTTTCAGTTCGAAAAATTGCACCAAAACCCCATGTTTTGGTACATCTTCATAAGGCTCAAATTAACATTCCTAATTGATAAGACATGGCCTAAAAATCATGTTAACAAAGGCTTCAAATACACACCTTAATCTAGATAAACCCTAGTTCTTGAATTCTTAACCATAATCAAATTTTCTTTTGCCTTCAATATCACACAACATCATATCTATATATATAGGGAAGTTCTTCATAACCTTCATAAGAAAGTATGAAATAAAAACTAGTCTCTCCACATATATGCATAAGCAACTCAATTCAACATCAACCAATTGAGGAAACACATTTTCTTTTTAATTTAACCTCTACACACTCTAACTTACATCTTCATCCAAGGAAATGATTCAAGAGAGGACTCAACAAGAGAGAATAATTAAAGCAAAACACACACATACCTTGAATCTTTAATTCTACAATTCTCCACAAGCTCCCAACCTTATTTCTTGATGACCCTCTTATTCTCTAACTTTTCCCTCTCAACCAATATGTGAGATGATGTATAGATAGATAAGGTCTAAATACTTGTCCAGGAAGCATATATATAGAAGGTGAATAAGGACAAAATTTAATCGTTTAATCATCCCCAAATTGAAATTTCATCGAAGTGCTTAATATTACCTAAAATTTATGCTGATCACATATATAAAATCAATTTCGGATAATTAAGCCCCTAAGACTTCCAATTTCTGATTCGAACATTCTAATGTAACAGATACCCTTCTTATTAAACAGATAGACATCCTTAAACATGGGGTTCACTTACTTAACTTTAATTTCTCATAGGATTTCACAATAAGCATGCAAAAACACAAAATAGGGTCTGAAAATATATCAGAAAACATGTACGACGGTCGGGTTATTACACTCTCCCCCTCTTAAATAAGTTTGGTCCCTCAAACTTGTTTTACCTTAGGGTAGAAACAAATGCGGATACTGGTGTTGCATTTCCTCCTCTCTTTCCCAAGTTGCATCGTTTCCGTAATGTTCTTGCCATTCCACTTTTACCGTTGGAATTTCTCGGTTTCGTAATTGTTTCACTTGTCGGTCTATAATGCGGATTGGTTTTTCCTCATAAGTTAATTTGTCATCTAGCTCAATTTGGTGATAATCAATAACATGAGACGGATCCGCAAGATACCCCCGAAGCATAGAGACATGAAACACATTATGTACTTGACTTATATGTGGCGGTAGGGCAACCCGATAAGCTACCAGACCCACTCTTTCCAAAATTTGGAAGGGACCAACATAGCGGGGTGTTAACTTACCCCTTTTCCCGAATCTTGGATGTCCTTTCATTGGAGTGACCTTCACAAAGACATGACCATCCACTTCAAATTCCAAATCCCTCCGTCGGTTATTCGCATAACTTTTCTGTTTACTTGTGTAGTTTTCAATCTTTCCCGAATAAGTTTAACCTTTTCAGTGGTCAACTGAACAATTTCAGGTCCGAGTAATGATTTCTCCCTAACTTCAGCCCAACACACGGGAGAACGACACGGTCTTCCATATAGAGCTTCATAGGGTGCCATTTCAATACTTGAGTGGTAACTATTGTTGTATGCGAACTCTACCAACGGTAGATGGGTTTCCCAACTTTCTTGAAAATCTAAAACACACATTCGGAGCATATCTTCCAACGTTTGTATCGTTCTCTCGGATTGACTGTCAGTCTGAGGATGGAAAGCTGTGCTGAACTTTAATTCTGTACCCATGGCTTCTTGTAAACTTTGCTAGAATCTGGAAACAAACTTCGGATCCCTATCTGACACAATAGAGACCGGGACACCATGAAGCCTCGCAATTTCATTCACATAAATTACCGCCAGTTTATCTGCATTATACTGAGTCTTTACTGGTAGGAAGTGGATAGACTTAGTTAATCGGTCTACAATGACCCATACCAACATGAGAGAGCCTCAGCCACACTCACATAGGATACCGATGGATGAAAATGAAGTGCCTTGAAATGCGTGCACACGGGCACGCAAACCGAGGCAATGGAATACGCAATGCAATATGGCTAAAATGATATGCAAACATGCTAATGGAATTTCAGCACTGAAATGTGGGGGGAAACAGCCCCGAAATGAGGCGAAAACGCACCCGATGCATGGAATCTCTCCCGAAATGCAAAATTATGCACATAGAATGAACTACAGCTATACAAAGCATGCATAATTGGTACATGGAATGAAAAGACAGAAGCAAGGGAGCCCCAAAATAAGCATTTTACCAGTACAAATCATGGCCAAACAGCAAGCATAAATAGGGCAAAACTAGCACGCAAAAATGGCCCTAAATATGAGATTATGAAGCAACTCATAGCTGCTGACTCCAAACAGGTTAGGGCCCTTCAACAACATTGAAGAGGGACCCAAAATATGAACATTTACAGAACTGTAAAAACCTCAAAAACAAACATAGATATGGCTAAGCTCTGATGCAAGAAAATGGGCCAAAAGGTGGCTGAAGAGGCAAGTGGTATATGCAAAGCCCAAACTGAAAAATTCCCTTCTACAACATTGAAGAGGGACCAAAAATATGCATATTTACAGAACTGTAAAAAACCCCAAAACAGTATACAAACATGCTAGAAATGCAATGCAAAATGAGGCTCAAAAGTGGCTATAACACAAAGCCTACAAAATATTCCACAAACGGCCAAAGACCGTTAATAAAACATGAAGAATGGGTCAAAATAATACTATTTATAGCTCTGTAAAATGACCAAAAACAAAAGCACAATGGGCTTCCAAAGCATGCAAAAATGGGGACCAAAGAGGGGATATAACATGAAGTGGAGCATGGAGGTCCCAAACACTGATGAGCCCTTCTTCAATGTTGAAGAGGGGCTCAAAATAAGACTATTTTTAGTTCTGTAAAATGCCCAAAAATGGAAGCATAATGGGCTGCCGAAGCATGCAAGAAAATAGCATTCAAGGAAGGTATTGAAGCAAGTGCAAGGTGGGGGGCTCAAACAGGGTTGAGCCCTTAAGAAAAAGTGAAAAAGAGCTCAAAAGAAGGCCACTTTCAGTTAGAGCTGGAGCTCAAAACAGTAAGCATATATGGTTAAGAAATGTTACAAAAATAAGCTCAAAAAGGGGGAAATGGCAACTCACCCTTGTAGACCAATCTTTGGTTGCTTCTTGGACCAAGTTGCGGCACCTTTAGCCTCTAGAGAACACCTTCCAACTTCTAGAATGGAGGATGGAAGGGTGGGGGTTGGTGGTGTAGAAGAAATGGTGGTGTAGGACTTGGAGTTTTTTTGCTTGAAAGAGAGGGATGGAGAGAGATTTTTGTATGCAAGCTTGAAGACCAATTTTTCTAACCCCTAATACCAATGCTTGCAGCTGGTTATAAGGACCAAAAGGAGGGGGAGCATGGAAGGAAAGGGTGGGGGAAAAGGACCAAGGCTTTCCCCCACAAAATATCCCCCAGATATAGATGTTTCTGGGGAACAACAGCTATACAGCTGTAAAGTGCCAAATGTGAGGATCATGGCCGGCCACCTTTTGGAGTTGCAGGTGGCCGGCCGGCCACCCCCCCTAGCCGGCCGGCTAGGGGTCAAAAAGGTCAACTTGCTTTAGTGGCCGGCCACCACAAAAGGGTGGCCTCCCAGGTCCCTTTTTCACAACCCTGTGGTTCGAATTTGGAAACTGTAAAACAGGAGAGAGAACAAGCCATTTTTAAGAGGGGTTCAAAAGGGTCGAATGGAATTTCTGGCCGGCCATAAACTTTTAGGGTCCTCCCATGTGTGTACAACACAAATATGTGGTTTGGGGTTGAAGAAAGTGGCCCCAAGGTGTTCAACATTGGCTCGGAAGTGGGGGGTCAAAAGGGGCA
>NW_021024873.1:579586-594720 GCF_004153795.1 Camellia sinensis | reverse complement strand
AATAGAAAAGTAAATTGAATAAAAATGGAAGTTGAATAAAAATAAAAATGAAAGTTGCATAAAATTAATAATGGAAGTTCAATCCAGAAACCACTATACGTTAACGATCTATTTGGAATTTAAATAAAAAAGGAAGTTGAATGGAAAAGTAACTTGAAGAAAAATGGAAGTTAATTAAAAAAAAATGGAAGGTGCAGAAAATTAAAAATGGAAGTTGATTCAAGAAACCACTATACCTTAACGATCTATTTGGAAATTAAATAAAAAAGGAAGTTCAATAGAAAAGTAAATTAAATAAATATGGAAGTCGAATAAAAATAAAAATGAAAGTTGCATAAAATTAAAAATGGAAGTTCAATCCAGAAACCACCATAGGTTAATGATCTATTTGGAAATTAAATAAAAAAGGAAGTTGAATAGAAAAATAACTTGAATAAAATTGGAAGTTGAATAAAAATAAAAATGGAAGTTGCAGAAAATTAGAAATGGAAGTTCATTCAAGAAACCCCTATACCTTAACGATCTATTTAGAAATTAAATAATAAAGGAACTTGAATAAAAAAATAATTTGAATAAAAATGGAAGTTACTTAAAAATAAAAATGGAAGTTGCAGAAAATTAAAAATAGAAATTCATTCAATACACCACTATACCGTAACGATCTATTTGGAAAGTAAGTAAAAAAGGAAGTTGAATAGAAAAGTAAATTGAATAAAAATGAAAGTTAAACAAAAATAAAAATGAAAGTTGCATAAAATTAAAAATGAAAGTTCAATCCAGAAACCAGTATACCTTAACGATCTATTTGGAAATTAAATTAAAAAGGAAGTTGAATAGAAAAATGACTTGAAAAAAATGGAAGTCAAATAAAAAAAAAAATAGAAGGTGCAGATAATTAAAAATGGAAGTTCATTCAAGAAACCACTATACCTTAGCGATCTATTTGGAAATTACAAAAAAAAGGAAGTTGAATAGAAAAATGACTTGAACAAAAATGGAAGTCGAATGAAAATAAAAATGGAAGTCGCAGAAAATTAAAAATGGAAGTTCATTCAAGAAACCACTATACCTTAACGATCTATTTGGAAATTAAATAAAAAATGAAGTTTAATAGAAAAGTATATTTAATAAAAATGGAAGTCGAATAAATATAAAAATGAAAGTTGCATAAAATTAAAAATATAAGTTCAATCCAGAAACCACTATACCTTAACGATCTATTTGGAAATTAAATAAAAAAGGAAGTCGAGTAGAAAAGAAACTTGAATAAAAAAGGAAGTTAAATAAAAATAAAAATGGAAGTTGCAGAAAATTAAAAATGGAAATTGATTCAAGAAACCACTGTACCATAACGATCTATTTGGAAATTAAATAAAAAAAGAAGTTGAATAGAAAAATAACTTGAATAAAAATGGATGTTGAATAAAAAAAAAATAAAAGTTGCCGAAAATTAAAAATGGAAGTTCATTCAAAAAACCACTATACCTTAACGATCTATTTGGAAATTAAATAAAAAAGGAAGTTCAATAGAAAAGTAAATTGAATAAAAATGGAAGTTGAATAAAAATAAAAGTGAAAGTTGCATAAAATAAAAAATTGAAGTTCGTTCAAGAAACCACAATACGTTAACGATCTATTTGCAAATTAAATAAAAAGGAAGTTGAGTAGAAAAGAAACTTGAACAAAAAAGGAAGTTAAATAAAAATAAAATTGGAAATTACAGAAAATTAAATATGGAAGTTCATTCAAGAAAACACTATACATTAACGATCAATTTGGAAGTTATATAAAAAAGGAAGTTGAATAGAAAATAACTTGAATAAAAATGGAAGTCGAATACAAATAAAAATGGGAGTTGAGGAAAATTAAAAATGGAAATTCATTCAAGAAACCACTATACGTTAACGATCTATTTGGAAATTAAATAAAAAAGGAAGTTTAATAGAAAAGTAAATTGAATAAAAATGGAAGTTGAATAAAAATAAAAATGAATGTTGCATAAAATTAATAATGGAAGTTCAATCCAGAAACCACTATACGTTAACGATCTATTTGGAATTTAAATAAAAAAGGAAGTTGAATAGAAAAGTAACTTGAAGAAAAATGAAAATTAATTAAAAAAAATGGAAGGTGCAGAAAATTAAAAATGGAAGTTTATTCAAGAAACCACTATACCTTAACGATCTATTTGCAAATTAAATAAAAAAGGAAGTTCAATAGAAAAGAAAATTAAATTAATATGGAAGTCGAATAAAAATAAAAATGAAAGTTGCATAAAATTAAAAATGGAAGTTCAATCAAGAAACCACCATACCTTAACGATCTATTTGGAAATTAAATAAAAAAAGGAAGTTGAATAGAAAAATAACTTGAATAAAATTGGAAGTTGAATAAAAATAAAAATGGAAGTTGCAGAAAATTAGAAATGGAAGTTCATTCAAGAAACCCCTATACCTTAACGATCTATTTAGAAATTAAATAATAAAGGAACTTGAATAAAAAAATAATTTGAATAAAAATGGAAGTTACTTAAAAATAAAAATGGAAGTTGCAGAAAATTAGAAATGGAAGTTCATTCAAGAAACCACTACACCTTAACGATCTATTTAGAAATTAAATAAAAAAAAAGGAAGTTTAAGAAAAAGAAAATTGAATAAAAATGGAAGTTGAATCAAAATAAAATGATAGTTGATAAATTAAAAACGGAAGTTCAATCCAGAACCACTATACCTTAACGACTCTTTGGAAATTAAATTAAAAAGAAGTTGAATAGAAAAATGACTTGAATAAAAATGGAAGTCAAATAAAAATAAAAATGGAAAGGTGCAGAAAATTAAAAATGGAAGTTCATTCAAGAAATTCACTATACTTAGCGATCTATTTAGAAATTACAAAAAAAAGGAAGTTGTAATAGAAAAATGACTTGAATAAAAATGGATGTCGAATGAAATAAAAATGGAAGTTGCAGAAAATTAAAAGGGAAGTTCATTCAAGAAACCACTATAACTTAACGATCTATTTGGAAATTAAATAAAAAATGAACTTTAAAAAAAGTATATTAATAAAAATGGAAGCCAAAATAAAAATAAAAATGAAGTTGCATAAAATTAAAATAGAAGTTCAATCCAGATACCACTATACCTTAACGATCTATTTGGAAATTAATAAAAAGGAGTGGAGTAGAAAAGAAACTTGAAAAAAAAAGGAAGTTAATAAAAATAAAAATGGAAGTTGCAGAATTAAAAATTGGAAGTTCATTCAAGAAACCACTATACCATAATGATCTATTGGAAATAAATAAAAAGAAGAAGTTGAACAGAAAAATAACTTGAAATAACTTGAATAAAAATGGGAAGTTGAATAAAAAAAAAATAAAAAGTTGTAGGAAATTAAAAATTGGAAAGTTCATTCAAGAAACACACTATACCTTAACGATCTATTGGAAATTAAATAAAAAGGGAAGTTTAATGAAAAGTTAAATTGAATAAAAATGGACGTTGAATAAAAATAAAAATTGGAAAAGTTGGTAAAAATGTAAAATGAAAGTTCATTACAGAAACACCTATACGCTTAACGTACTATTTGAAATTAAATAAAAAAGGAAGATTGTAGTTAGAAAAGAACTTGAATAATAAAGGAAGTCAAATAAAGTAAAAGGTGAAATTTTGCAGGAATAATTAACAAATGAGAGTACATCCACAAAACAGTATACCTTTAACGATCTATTTTGGAAATTAAATAAAAAAGAAAGTTGGAATAGAAAAATTAACATTGATAAAATTTTAAGTCGAATTAAAAATAAAAATCGGAAGTTGCAGAAAATTAAAATGGAATTTTCATTCAAAGAAACCATTACCTTAACGATCTATATTGGAAATATAAATAAAAGGAAGTTTTAATAGGAAAAGTAAATTGAAATAAAAAATGAAGTTGCAAATAAAAATAAATTAAAGTAATAAGTTGCATGAAAATTAAAAATGGAAGTTCAATCAGAAACCACTATACGTTTAACGATCTAATTTGGAAAATTTAAAATAAAAAAGGAAGTCGATAGAAAAGTAACTTGAAGTAAAAATAGAGTTACAAAATAAAAAAAAGGAAAGTTGTAGAAAATTAAAAAGTGGAGAATTCATTCAAGAAAACCACCTATACCTTACACGATCTATATTGGAATTAAATAAAAAAGGAAGTTGAATAGAAAATAACTTGAAATTAAAACTGGAACTATATAATGAAATACAGCCTATAAAATAAAGCAATAAATTAACATAATTAAATCCAGAAACACTAAATACCTTTAACGATCTATTTGGAAATTAAAAAAAGAGAAGTATGAAAGTAAATGAAATGGAGATTGAATAACAAAAGTGAAAGTTAATCAAAACATTAAAAATGGAAGTGTAGATTAAAGATGTCACAAGAACCAGTATACTTAACGAATTCTTATTTGGAAATTAAATAAAAAGGAAGCTATTAGAAGAAATGAACTTGAATAAAATAGAGTTGAATAAAAACAAATGGAAGTTGCAGAAATTAAAAATTGGAAAGTATCATTGATAGAAACCACTATACTTAACGATCTATTTGGAATTAATTAAAGAAGTGAATAATAGAAAGATAAATTAGAATAAAAATGAGAAGTTCGAAGAAAAATAAAAGTGAAGTTGCATAAATTAAAAATGAGAGTTCATTCAAGAAACCAACTATACGCTTAACGAACTCTATTTGGAAATTAATAAAAAGAAGAAGTTGAAGCTATAAAAGTATAAAGAAAACAAAAGAATTGCGTTAAATGAAAAAGAACTACCTTACGATTATTGGAATTAAATAAAAAATGATAAAAAAATTAAAGAAGTTAGAAATGAAGTTGCAGAAAATTAAAAATGAAAGTTCATTCAGGAAAAACCACTATCACCTAACACATCAATTTGACAATTAATAAAAGAGGAAGTTGAATAGAAATAACTATGAAAAAATGGAAGTCGAATAAAAATAAAAATGGAAGTTCCGGCAATTAAAAATGAAGTTCATTCAAAAACCCCATACGTTAAACGATTACTTTGGATTAAATAAAAAGGGAAGTTTAATAGAAGTAAATTGAATAAAATGGGAGTTGATAAAATAAAAAATGAGAAGTTGAACAAAATTATAAATGGAAGTTCAATTCAGAAACCACTATACCTTTAACGATTCTATTGGAATATTAAATAAAAAAGGAAGTTTAATATAGAAAGTAACTTTGAAGAAAACATGGGAAGTTGAATTTAAAAATAAAAATGAAGAGTGCAGAAAATTAAAATGAAAGTCTCATCAAGAAGCCACTTACTTAACGATCTATTTGGAATTAATAAAAAAGGAATTGATTAGAACAAAAATTGAATTAAACGGAAAGTGTTAAATAAAAATAAAAAATGGAGTTGCCAGAAAATAAAAATGGAGTTCATTCAAGAACCACGTATACCTATAACGATCTATTTGGAAATGAATAAAAAAAGGTAGTTGTAAACAGAACTGAAATCAAAGCGAATAAAGAAAGGAAGCTGAATAAAATGGAGAAGTTGCCGAAAATTAAAAATGAAGTTCATTCAAGAAAACCACTATACCTTAACGATCTATTTGTGGAAAATTTAAATAAAAATAGAAAGTATGAGAAATTGAAACAAATGAATTGAATAAAATAAAATGGAAGTTGCAGAAAATGTAAAAATATGGAGTTCAATCAAGTAACACTAGTATACCTAACGATCTATTTGGAAAGTAGTAAAATGGAAGTTTGAAAGAAAATTAATTGAATAGAAATGGGAAATTAACAAAAATAAAAAATTAAAAGTTACAGAAAATTTTAAAAATGGTCTAGTTCATTCAAAAGCCACTATACCTTAACGATCTATTTGGAAATTAAATTAAAAAAGGAAGTTTAATAGAAAAGTAAATTGAATAAAAATGGCAGTCGAATAAAATAAAAATGAAAAGTTGCATAAAATTAAAAATGGAGTTCATCCAGAAAGTACTATACGTTATACGATCTATTGGGAAATTAAATAAAAAAGGAAGTTGAATTAGAAAAGTACTTGAAGAAAAATGGAAGTAATTAAAAATTAAAAATGGAAGTTGCACAAAATTTTAAAAAAGGAATTCATTCAAGAAGCACCATACCTTTCACGTCTATTTGGAAAATAAATAAATAGGAAGTTGAATCGAAAGGTTAAACTGAATAAAAATGGAAGTTAAACAAAATAAAAATAGAAGTGCAGAAAATTAAAATATGGAATTCATTCAAGAAACCACTATACCTTACGAATCTATTTGGAAATTTAAATTAAAAAAGGAAGTTTAATAGAAAAGTAAATTGAATAAAAATGAAGGTTGGAATAAAAATAAAATGGAAAGTTGGATAAAATTAAAAACGGAGTTCAATCCGGAAACCACTATACCCCTTAACGATCTATTAGTGAAATTAAATAAAAAAGGAAGTGATAGAAAAATTGACTTGAATTAAAAAATCGGAATTCAAATAAAAATAAAAAATGGAAGGTTGCAGAAAATTAAAAAATGGAAGCTTCATTCAGGAAACCACAATATCTTAACAATCTATTTGGAAATTACATAAAAAGGAAGTTGAATAGAAAAAATGACTTGAATAAAAATGGAATCGAATAAAAATAAAATGGAAGTTGCCCGAAAAATTAAAAATGGAGTTCGTTCAAGAAACCCCTTACTTAAACGATGCTATTTGGAAAATTAAATAAAAAATGAATTTAATAGGAAATTAAATTCAATAAAATGGAAGATCGAATTAAAAAATTAAAAATGAAAGATTGCATAAATTAAAAATGGGAAGTTCATCCAGAAACCACTATACTCGTTAACGATCTTTCTGAAATTAAATAAAAAAGGAGTTGAATAGAAAAGTAACTTGAATAAAAAGGAAGTTGCAGAAAAATTAAAAATGAATTTCATTCAAGAAAGCACTATTTACCTTAACGATCTAATTTGTAAATTTAAATAAAAAGAAGTTGAATAGAAAAGTAATTGAATAAATTGGAAGTTAAATTAAAAATAAAATTTAAATGTTGTTAGAATCAAAATGGGGAATTCCAATTCAGAACCACTATACCTGTTAACCGATTCTATTGAAATTAAATAAAAGGAAGATTTAATAGAAAAGTTTTAATTGAATAAAAATGGAAGTTGAATAAAAATAAAAATGAAAGTTGCATTAAGAATTTAAAAAAGGAAATTCATGCAGAAAACCACATTACCTTAAACGATCTATATTGGAAATAAATAAAGAAAAGGAAGTTAGTAACAAAGAATTTATTGAATGTAAAAAGGAAGTTAAATAAAAATAAAAATAAAGTTGCAGCAGGAATCAAAATGGGAATTCATTCAAAAACCACTGTATACCTTTAACGATGTTTGGAAAAAAATAAAAAGGAAGTTTAATAGAAAAGTAAATTGAATAAAAATAGACGGAATAAAAGAAATGAAAGTGATAAATTAAAAATTGGAAGTTCAATCCAAAACCACTATACCCTCTGCGATCCAATTTGAATTAAATAAAAACGGAAGCTGAATAGAAAAGTAACTTGTAGAAAATTGGGAACTTAATTAAAAATAAAAATGGCAAGTGCAAGAAAATTAAAAATGGAAGTTCAATCTCAGAAAACCCTATACTTAACGATCTATTTCTGGAATTAAATAAAAAGAGAAGTTTAATAGAAAAAACTGATAAATTGGATGAATAAATAAGAATGGAAGTTGCATAAAATAAATAAAAGCAAGTTCATTCAGAACACTTTACGTGTACGATCTTTTGGAAATATATAAATAAAAGGCTAGTTGAGATAATACAAGAAACTTGAATGATAAAGAAGTTGATTGAAATAAAAATGAAGGTTGCATAAAATTTAAAAATGGAGTTTCAATCAAACAAACACTATACCTTACCGAATCTATTTGGAATAAATAATAAATAAAGGAAGTTGACATAAAAAGAAACAACTTTGAATAAAAATGGAAGTTTTAAATAATAAAAATGGAGTTGCGAAAATGAAAATTAGAATTCGTTCAAGGAAACCACTATTACCTAACGATCAATTTTGGGAAAATAATAAGAAAAGGAAGTTGAGTAGAAACACGTTAATAAAAAATGAAAGTCTAAAACAAAATAAAATAAAGTTGCAGAAAATTTAATGAAAATGGAAATTCATTTCAAAGAAACCACTATACGCTTAACGATCTTATTTTGGAAATTAGAATAAAAAGTGAAGTTATGAATAAATTGAAAAATAAGTTGAATAAAATGAACAAAATAAAGAATATAGCTGGAAATTAAAAATGGAAAGTTCAATCACAGAAACCACTTATACCGTTTAGACGATCTATTTGGAAATTAAATAAAAACAGGAAGTTAATAGAAAAGTAATTGATAGAAAATATGGAAGTGAATTAAAAATATAAAATTGAAGTGCAGAAAATTAAAAAATGGAAGTTCAATCAGATAAAACCAGTACCTAACATTTTATTTGTTGGAAATAAATAAAAAAGGAGAAGTTGAATCAAGAGATTGAATAAAAAGACAGTGAATGATATAAATGAAAATAGAAAATTAAAAAGTTGGGACAAGAATTCATTTCAAGAAACCACTATACCTTAACGATCTATTTGAAATTAAATAAAAAAAGAAGTTCTATAGAAAAGGTTTAATTGGAATAAAATGGAAGTGGAATAAAAACAAAAGAAACTTGCATAAAATTAAAAACGGAAGTGTCAGATCCAAAACACACTTATCCTTTAGTAATCTATTTGAAATTAAATAAAAAAGGCAGTTGAGTAGAAAGGAAACTGACTGGAAAAAAGGAAGTTAAAAAAAATAAAATGGAAGTTTGCCAGAAAATTAAAATGGAAGTTCATTCAAGAAACCACATATAACTTAACGATTGTATTTGGAAATTAAATAAAAAAAGGAGAGTTGAATACAAAATACTTGAAAATAAATGGAAGACGAATTAATAAAATGAAGTTGAAAATTAAAATGGAGTTCTTCTAAAAACCACGTATACCTTAACGTCTATTTGGAAATAAATAATAAAAGTGAAGTTAGTAAAAATAACTTGAATAAAATGAAGGAGTGATAAAAATAAAATGGAAGTTGCATGAAAATTAAAATGAAGTTCATCTTAAGAAAACCCTATCACCTTAACGATCTATTTGGAATTAATAAAAATGAGAGTGTAAGAGAAAAGTAAACTTGTTAAAAAATGAGTAAATTAAATCAAAATGGAAAGTGAAGTTATAAAATTAAAATGGAAGTTCATAAAACCAATATACGTTAACGATCTATTTGGAAATAAATAAAAAAGGGAAGTTGATTAGTAGAAAAAAACTTGATAAAAATGGAAGTGTAATAAAATTACAAATGCGAATTGCAGAAATTAAAAATGAAGTTACATTTCAGAAACACATATACCATTAACGATCTATTTGGAAGATTTAATAAAAAGGAGTTGAAGAAAATTGATTAAAGTTATGGGTAAAGAAACCTACATTGACTCACAATGATGGAAATACAATAAAAAGAAGTCAATAAGATAAAATGGAGAGTTTGCAGAAAATTTAAAAATGTTGAAGTTATCAAGAAAAACACTTACCTTAACTTATCTTTTTGAAATTAACTAAAAGGAAGTTGGTAATAGGAAAATAACTTGAATTAAATGGGCTGAATTAAAATAAAAAATGGAAGTTCCATAAATAAATGGAAGGTTCATTCAGAACACCACTATACCGTTAACGATCTATTTGGAATTAAAAGAAAATGGAGTTGAATAGAAAAAGTAACTTTAAGGAAAAATGGAAGTGTAAAATTAAAAATAGGAAGTGCAGAAATTACGCAGTTTCATGAACAATATTACCTTAACGATCTATTTTGGAATTAAATAAAAGGTGAAGTTTATAGAAAAAGTAAATGACATAAAAATGGATGTTGAATAAAAATAAAAATGTGAAGTCTGCAAAATTAAAATGAAAGTTCAATCCAGAAACCACTATACCTTAAGATCTATTTGGAAATTAATAAAAAGAGAATGGTTGGAAATAGGAAACGAATAAAAAAGGAGTAAACAATCATCAAAAAAAAATGGAAGTTGCAGAAAATAAAAATGGAAGTTCACTCTCAAGACACCCTATACCTTAATCGATCTTTTGGAAATTTAAATAAAAAAGGGAAGTTTGAATAGAAAAGTAATAATAAAAATGGAAGTACAATAAAAAAAACTAGATTGATAGTTCCAAGAAAATAAAAGAAAGAGTCATTCAGAACCCACTAGTCCTTAACGATCTATTTGGAAATTAATAAAAAATGAAGTTAATAGAAAAGTAATAGAATTAAAAAAATGGAAGTGGAATGAAAATAAAAATGAAGTTGCAGAAAAATTAAAATGAGGGTTTCAATCCAAGAAACGCACATATACTTAACATCTATTTGAATTAAAATAAAAGAAGGAAATAGGAAAAGTAACTTGAATAAAAAGAAGTTAAATCTAAAAATAAAGAATGGAAGTTGCAGAAAATTATAAAAATGGATAAGATTATATTCAAGAAACCAAATATTACGATTAATGTGAATTAAATTAAAAAGTGATAAAAAGTAAATTCGAATAAAGAATAAATAACTTAAAAATTACGCTAAATTAAATGCAAAAGAATATATAAAAATAGAGAAAGTTTCCATTGCAGACCACTATTACCTTAAGGACATATTTAGGAAATTAATAAGAAAAGGAAGTTAATAGAAAAATAATTGATTAAATATGAAAGTTGAATGAAAAGTAAAAATGGTAGTTGCAGAAAATTAAACAATGAAGTTCATTCAGAAGCCAAATAACTTACGATCTTATTGGAAATTTAAATAAAAAGGAAGTTTGAATGAAAAGTTAAATTGATGAATAAATGGAAGTTGATTATAAAAAAAAATGAAGTTGCCAGAAAATAAAAATACGAAAGCCTTTCATCAGAAACCACTATACCATAAATCAACATTTGGGAAATTACAAAAAAAAGGAAGTTTTAGTAGAAATAAAATTTGATAAAATGAAGTTAATAAAATAAAAATGAGAAGTTGACATAAATTAAAAAAGTTGAAATATCAAGGAAACCAACTATACCTTAACGATCTAATTTGGAAATTGAATATAAAAGGAAGTTGAATAGAAAAAAAATTGATAAAGAATGTCGATGTAAGAATTAAAAATGACGAAGATTGCCAAAATTAAAAATCGGAGTTCATTAAAGAAACCACTATACCTTAACGACTATTGGGAAATTAAATAAAAGGAACTTATTAATAGAAACGATAAATTTAATAAAACTGGAAGATTGAATAAAAATAAAAAAGATAAGTTGTCAATAAATTAAAAAATGTAAGTTCAATCCAGAAACATATACATTAACGATCATATTTAGAAAATTAAATAAAAAGTGAAATTGATGTAGGGAAAGAATGAATTAAATAAACAGGAAAGTTATTAAAATACACAAAATGGAAGTTGCTGAAAATTAAAATGAATCGTTCAAGAAACACACTATATCTTAACGATACTATTTGGAAATAATAAAAAAAATGAAGTTTAGATAGGAAAAGTAAAATATGAAAAAAATGGAAGTGATAATAAAAATGTCAAAAATTAAAATGGAAGTTCATCCAGAACACTATACTTAACGATCATTGGAAATTAAATGAAAAAGGCAGTTAAGATAAGAAAAGAAACTTGGAGTAAAAAGAATAATTAAAAATAAAAATGAAGTTGCTAGAAAATTAAAATGGAATGTAATCCAGAAACCACTATTATACCTTAAACGATCTATTTTGAAAATTAAATAAAAAGGTAATTGAATTAGAAAAATAACTTGAATAAAAATGGAAGCTGAATAAAAATAAAATAGAAGTTCACAGAAAATTAAAAATGAACTTCATTAAAGAACAACCTTACGACTATGATTCAAAAAAAGGAATTTAATTAGAAAAGTAAATTGAATAAAAATGGAAGTTAATAAAATAAAAGGAAAGTTGCATAAAATAAAATGGAAGTTCATCAAGAAACCACTACTACCTTAACGATCTAATTTGCGGAAATTAGATAAAAAAGAGTGTGAAAGAAAAATGAACTTGAATAAAAGAAAGAAGTATAATGAAATAAATTGGAGTTGCATGAAAATTTAAAAATGGAAAGTTCATTCAAGAACCATTATACCTTCACGATCTATTGTGAATTAAATAAAAAAGCAGTTTAATAGAAAGAAACTGATAAAATGGTTGAATAAACATAAAATGGAAGTTGCAAAAATTAAAAAGGAAGTTCATTCATAGAAACCACTGTACTTAACGATCTATTTGGAATGAAATAAAAAAGTGGAAGTTTATATAGAAAAATGAACTTGAATAAAAATGGTATTGAATAAAAATAGAAAGGAATGAAGAAAAATGAGATCATAAAATTAAAATGTGGAAGTTCAACAGAAACCACTTACCTATCGATCTGATTGGAAAATTAAAAATAAAAGGAATGTTAATAGAAAAGATACATTGAATAAAAATGGAAGCTGAATAAAAATAAAAAATGGGAGTTCGCATTGAAAATAAAATGGCAGTTCATTCATAGAAAACCCTATTACCTACGATCTATTTGGAAATTAATAAAAAAGGAAAGTTGGATAGAAAAAAATTATATAAAAATGGAAGTCAATAAAAAATAAAATGAAAGTTGGCAAAAATTAAACAATGGAATGCTTCAATCAAAACCCTATAACCTTAACGATCTATTTGTGAAATAAAATAAAAAAGAAGTTTAATAAAAGTAAATGTAATAAAAATGGAAGTTGATAAAATAAAGATGGAAAGTTGCGATAAATAAAAATGAAGTTCAATCAGAAACCACTATACCATTAAGAATCATTTTTGAAATAATAAAAAAGAAGTTGAGATAGGAAAAGAAACTTGAATATAAAACTGAAGTAATAAAAATAAAAATGGAAGTACAGAAAATTAAAATGGAATTCATTCAGAAACCACTTACTTAAACGATCTTTTGGAAATTAAATAAAAGGAAGTTGAACTTAGAATAAATACTGACAAGTAAAAATGAATCGAATAAAAATAAAAATGGAAATGTTGCAGAAAATTAGAAATGAAAGTTCATTCAAAAACACATAACCTTAACGATCTATTTTCGGAAATTAAAAAAAAGGAAGTTAATAGAAAAGTAAATTGAATAAAATAGAAGTGAATAAAAATAAAATGAAAGTTGCAGGAAATTGAAAAATTAATTGAAGTTCAATCCAGAAACAACTATACCTTAACTGATCATTTGGAATGCATAAGAAAAATAGAAAGTTGAGTGAGAAAAGGAAATTGAATAAAAAAGAAGTTATTTAAAAATAAAATGAAGTTGCAGAAAATTAAAAATGAGTTCATTCAAGAAACCACTTACCTTAACGATACTATTTGAAATTAAATAAAAAGGAAGTGTGAATAGGAAAAGTACAACTTGAGAATAAAAATGGAAGTTGATTAAAATAAAAATGAAGTTGCCATAAAATTAAAATGGAAGTTCATCCAAGAAACCACGATACCTTAACGTCTATATTTGAGAATTAATAAAAGAATGGTTGAATAGAAATATAATTTAATTAAAAATGGAAGTCAAATAAAAAAATATGAAGTGTTGCAGAAAATTAAAAATGGAAGTTCATTCAAAGAAACCAACTAGTATCTTAAAGATCTATTTGGAAATTAAATAAAAAATGAAGTTTATGAAAAGTGAATTTAATAAAAATGGAGAGTTTGAATAAAAATAAAAAATATGAAAGTTGCAGAAAATTAAAATAGATGACGTTCAATCCAGAAACCACTATTACTTTAACGATCATTTGAAAGTAATAAAAAGGAGTTGATCAAGAAAAAAATTTGAATAAAAAACGAAGTTAATAAAAATTAAAAATGGAAGTTGCAGTGAAATTAAAAATGAAAGTTCATTCAAGAACCACTATACCTAACATCAATTTGGAAATTAAATAAAAAAAAAGGAGTTTGATAGAAAAAGAACTGAATAAAAAATGAAGCAAAAAATAAAAATGGAAGTTGCAGAAATTTAAAAATGGAGTTTCATTCAAGAAAACCACATACCTTAACGTATCAATTTGGGAAATTTAATAAAAATGGAAGTTTAAGTAGAAGAATAATTGAAAAAATAAAAATGAAAGTTGCATTAAATTAAATATGAAGGTTCATCCAGAAACCACTACATCCTTAACGATCTATTTGGAAATTAAATAAAAGAGGAGTTGTGAAAGAAAAGTAAACTTGAATAAAAGGAAGTTAATAAAAATAAAATGGAACTTGTTGAGAAATTAAAAATGAAGTTTCATTCAAGAAACCACATTACCTTAACGATCTATTTTTGGAAATTAAATAAAAAAGATAAGTTATAGAAAAGTAATGAATAGAATGAATTTGAATAAAAATAAAAATGAAGTTCTAAAATAAAAAATGGAAGTTCAATCCCAGAAACCAATATACGCTTAACGATCTATTGGAAATTAAATAAAAGAAGGATGAAAGTTATAAAATAATTGAAAACAATGGAGTTCAATATAAAATAAAAATGAAAGTTGCAGAAAATAAAAATGGAAGTTCATTCAAGAAAACCACTATACACTTAACGATCTGATATAAAGTTGATAGAAAATCTAAAATGAAGCGTGATAACAATAAAAATGAAGTTATAATTTTAGAAAAGGTAAATGGGATAAAAATGGAGTTGAAGTTAACATAAAATTTGAAAGTTGCATAAAATTAAAATTGGAAAGTTCAATCCAGAACCCACTATTCCTTAACGATCTATTTTGGAGATTTAAGTAAAAAAGGGGAAGTTGAATAGAAAAGTAATTGAATAAAATGAAAGTTACTTAAAATAAAAATGGAAGTTGCAAAAATTAAAAATGGAATTCATTCAAGAAACCATATAACCTTAACGATCTATTTGGAAATTAAAATAAAAAAAGGGAAGTAATGGAATGTAAATGAAGAAAAATGAGTTAAATGAAAATAAAAATAAATGTGCAGGAAAAATCTCTCT
>NW_021024873.1:556544-579561 GCF_004153795.1 Camellia sinensis | reverse complement strand
GTTCATTCAAGAAACCACTATACCTTAACGACCTATTTGGAAATTAAATAAAAAAGGAAACTGAATAGAAACGGAAATTGAATAAAAATGGAAGTTCGATAAAAATACAAATGGAAGTTGCATAAAATTAAAAATGGAAGTTCATTCAAGAAACCACTATACCTTAACGATCTATTTGGAAATTAAATAAAAAAGGAAGTTGAATAGAAAAATAACTAGAATAAAAATGGAAGTCGAATAAAAATAAAAATGGGAGTTGCAGAAAATTGAAAATGGAAGTTCATTCAAAAAACCACTATACCTTAACGATCTATTTCGAAATTAAATAAAAAATGAAGTTGAATAGAAAATAAACTTGAGTAAAAAAAGAAGTTGAATGAAAATAAAAATGGAAGTTCATTCAAGAAACCACAATACCTTAACGATCTATTTTGAAATTAAATAAAAAAGGAAGTCGAATAAAAATAAAAATGGAAGTTGCAGAAAATTAAAAAAGGAAATTCATTCAAGAAACCACCCTACCTTAACGATCTATTTGGAATTTAAATAAAAAAGAAGTTTAATAGAAAAGTAAATTGAATAAAAATGGCAGTTGAATGAAAATAAAAATGAAAGTCGCATAAAATTAAAAATAGAAGTTCAATCCAGAAACCACTATACCTTAACGATCTATATGGAAATTAAATAAAAAAGGAAGTCGAGTAGAAAGGAAACTTGAATAAAAAGGAAAAGTCAATCAGAAAGTTAACTATCACGTTAACGATCATATTGGAAATTAAATAAAAAAGGAAGTTGAATGAGAAAGTAACTTGAATAAAATGGAAGTGAATAAAAATAAAATGGAGTTGCAGAAATTAAAAAATGGAAAGTTCATTCAAGAACCACATACCTTACGATCTATTTGGAAAATAAATAAATAAGGAGTTGAATGAAAAGTAAACTGAATAAAATGGAAGTTAAACAAAATAAAAAATAGAAGTGCAGAAAATTAAAAATGGAAGTTCATTCAAGAAACCACTATACCTTAACGATCTATTTGGAAATTAAATAAAAAAGGAAGTTTAATAGGAAAGTAAATTGAATAAAAATGGAAGTTGAATAAAAATAAAAATGAAAGTTGAATAATTAAAAACGGAAGTTCAATCCAGAAACCACTATACCTTAGACGACTATTGGGAAATTAAATAAAAAAGGAAGTTGAATAAAAAGATGACTGATAAAAAATGGAAGTCCAAATAAAAATAAAAATGGAAGGTGCAGAAAGTTCATTCAAGAAACCACGATACGTTAACGATCTATTTCGAAATTAAATAAAAAAGGAAGTTGTGTAGAAAAGAAACTTGAATAATAAAGGAAGTCAAATAAAAATAAAAATGGAAATTGCAGAAAATTAAAAATGGAAGTTCAATCCAGAAAACAGTATACCTTAACGATCTATTTGGAAATTAAATAAAAAAGGAAGTTGAATAGAAAAATAACATGAATAAATATTGAAGTCGAATACAAATAAAAATGGAAGTTGCAGAAAATTAAAAATGGAATTTCATTCAAGAAACCACTATACCTTAACGATCTATTTGGAAATAAAATAAAAAAGGAAGTTTAATAGAAAAGTAAATTGAATAAAAATGGAAGTTGAATGAAAATAAAAATGAAAGTTACATAAAATTGAAAATAGAAGTTCAATCCAGAAACCACTATACCTTAACGATCTATTTGGAAATTAAATAAAAAAGGAAGTTTAATAGAAAAAGTAAATTGAATAAAAATGGAATTTGAATGAAAATAAAAACGAAAGTTGCATAAAATTAAAAATAGATGTTCAATCCAGAAACCAATATACCTTAACGATCTATTTGGAAATTAAATAAAAAAGAAAGTCGAGTAGAAAGGAAACTTGAATAAAAAAGGAAGTTAAATAAAAATAAAAATGGAAGTTGTAGAAAATTAAAAATGGATGTTCATTCAAGAAACCACTATACCTTAACGATCTATTTGGAAATTAAATAAAAAATGAAGCTAAATAGAAAAATAACTTGAATAAAAATGGAAGTTGAATAAAAAAAATGGAAGTTGCAGAAATTTAAAAATGAAAGTACATTGAAGAAACCCCTATACCTTAACGATCAATTTGGAAATTAAATAAAAAATGAACTTTAATAGAAAAGTAAATTGAATAAAAATGAAAGTTGAATAAAAATAAAAGTGAAAGTTGCATAAAATTAAAAATTGAAGTTCATTCAAGAAACCACTATACGTTAACGACCTATTTGGAAATTAAATAAAAAAGGAAGTTGAGCAGAAAAGAAACTTGCATAAAAAAGGAAGTTAAATAAAAATAAAATTGGAAATTGCAGAAAATTAAAAATGGAAGTTCATTCAGGAAAACACTATACATTAACAATCAATTTTGAAATTAAATAAAAAAGGAAGTGGAATAGAAAAATAACTTGAATAAAAATGGAAGTCGAATACAAATAAAAATGGAAGTTGCAGAAAATTAAAAATGCAAGTTCATTCAAGAAACCACTATACGTTAACGATCTATTTGGAAATTAAATAAAAAATGAAGTTTAATAGAAATGTAAATTGAATAAAAATGGAAGTTGATTAAAAATAAAAATGAGAGTTGCATAAAATTAATAATGGAAGTTCAATCCAGAAACCACTATACGTTAATGATCTATTTGGAATTTAAATAAAAAAGGAAGTTGAATAGAAAAGTAACTTGAAGAAAAATGGAAGTTAATTAAAAAAAAAATGGAAGGTGCAGAAAATTAAAAATGGAAGTTCATTCAAGAAACCACTATACCTTAACGATCTATTTGGAAATTAAATAAAAAAGGAAGTTGAATAGAAAAATAACTTGAATAAAAACGGAAGTCGAATAAAAATAAAAATGGAAGTTGCAGAAAAATAAAAATGGAAGTTCATTCAACAAACCACTATACCTAAACGATCTATTTGGAAATAAAATAAAAAAGGTAGTTGAGTATAAAAGAAACTTGATTGAAAAAGGAAGTTAAATGAAAAGAAAAATGGAAGTTGCAGAAAATTAAAAATGGAAGTTCATTCAAGAAACCACTATACCTTAACGATCTATTTGGAAATTAAATAAAAAAGGAAGTTGAATAAAAAAATAACTTGAATAAAAATGGAAGTTGCAGAAAATTAAAAATAGAAATTCATTCAAGAAACCACTATACCGTAACGATCTATTTGGAAAGTAAGTAAAAAAGGAAGTTGAATAGAAAAGTAAATTGAATAGAAATGAAAGTTAAACAAAAATAAAAATAAAAGTTACAGAAAATTAAAAATGGTAGTTCATTCAAAAAGCCACTATACCTTAACGATCTATTTGGAAATTAAATAAAAAAGGAAGTTTAATAGAAAAGTAAATTGAATAAAAATGGCAGTCGAATAAAAATAAAAATGAAAGTTGCATAAAATTAAAAATAAAAGTTCATTCCAGAAACTCAAAATAAAAATGATAGTTGCATAAAATTAAAAACGGAAGTTCAATCCAGAAACCACTATACCTTAACGATCTATTTGGAAATTAAATTAAAAAGGAAGTTGAATAGAAAAATGACTTGAATAAAAATGGAAGTCAAATAAAAATAAAAATGGAAGGTGCAGAAAATTAAAAATGGAAGTTCATTCAAGAAACCACTATACCTTAACGATCTATTTGAAAATTAAATAAAAAAGGAAGTTGAGTAGAAAATAAACTGATTGAAAAAGGAAGTTAAATAAGAATAAAAATGGAAGTTGCAGAAAATTAAAAATGGAAGTTCATTCAAGAAACCACTATACCTTAACGATCTATTTGAAAATTAAATAAAAAAGGAAGTTGAATAGAAAAATGACTTGAATAAAAAATGGAAGTCAAATAAAAATAAAAATGGAAGGTGCAGAAAATTAAAAATGGAAGTTCATTCAGGAAACCACAATATCTTAACAATCTATTTGGAAATTACATAAGAAAGGAAGTTGAATAGAAAAATGACTTGAATAAAAATGGAAGTCGAATAAAAATAAAAATGGAAGTTGCCGAAAATTAAAAATGGAAGTTCGTTCAAGAAACCCCTATAACTTAACGATCTCTTTGGAAATTAAATAAAAAATGAAGTTTAATAGAAAAGTAAATTCAATAAAAATGGAAGTCGAATAAAAATAAAAATGAAAGTTGCATAAAATTAAAAATGGAAGTTCAATCCAGAAACCACCATACGTTAACGATCTATTTGGAAATTAAATAAAAAAGGAAGTTGAATAGAAAAGTAACTTGAATAAAAATGGAAGTTGCAGAAAATTAAAAATGAAAATTCATTCAAAAAAGCACTATACCTTAACGATCTATTTGTAAATTAAATAAAAAAGAAGTTGAATAGAAAAGTAAATTGAATAAAATTGGAAGTTAAATAAAAATAAAATTAAATGTTGTAGAAAATCAAAAATGGAATTCATTCAAGAAACCACTATACGTTAACGATCTATTTGGAAATTAAATAAAAAAGGAAGTTTAATAGAAAAGTAAATTGAATAAAAATGGAAGTGGAATAAAAAGAAAAATGAAAGTTGCATAAAATTAAAAACGGAAGTTCAATCCAAAAAACACTATTTCTTAACGATCTATTTGGAATTTAAATAAAAAAGGAAGCTGAATAGAAAAGTAACTTGTAGAAAAATGGAAATTAATTAAAAATAAAAATGGAAGGTGAAGAAAATTAAAAATGGAAGTTCATTCAAGAAACCACTATACCTTAACGATCTATTTGGAAATTAAATAAAAAATGAAGTTGAATAGAAAAATAACTTGAATAAATTGGAAGTCGAATAAAAATAAAAATGGAAGTTGCAAAAAAATAAAAATAGAAGTTCATTCAAGAAACCACTATACCTTAACGATCTATTTGGAAATTTAATAAAAAAAGGCTGTTGAGTATAAAAGAAACTTGATTGAAAAAGGAAGTTGAATAAAATAAAAATGGAAGTTGCAGAAAATTAAAAATGGAAGTTCATTCAAAGAAACCACTATACCTTAACGATCTATTTGGAAATTAAATAAAAAAGGAAGTTGAATAGAAAAATGACTTGAATAAAAATGAAAGTCAAATAAAAATAAAAATAGAAGGTGCAGAAAATTAAAAATGGAAGTTCATTCAAGAAATGTAACGCCCTCAAAATAACAATATTAAACCCATCAATATAGACATGCATTGATATATAAAAGTTCCACATTCTTCCACTTATCAGAGTTTCATTACAAAAAGTACTACATGTTAACGACAAAAGCAAATGCCCTAAAGGCTTACAGCTTTCCAAGTTAACGCTTGGTTACAACAAAAGAGTACTAACTCATTTACACATTAAGCCCTTGGCTTGAATTTACATGTAATACATCAAAAATAAAACGACAAAAGTGTGTCTGCCTCTAGCCTCCCAAGCTATGACCTTGGAGGTGGCAAGCTACCTGTACCTGAAAATGATATTCCCATATAGGGTGAGCCACAGCCCAGTAGAAATACACTAAACCAAATATGAACAATGACTAAAAGATTAGCAGTTGATAGATGGCCAACACAGACACTTTCCCTTATCACATTTTACGGTTTCATGACATACAAGCCCATATTACAGTCCATTTTCCATTTCTTTTCAATTCTCAATTTACAACCATGGCTCAGAACCTGGCCAAACAACTCATATGAGACAGTAACTCATATCAAACACTTCCCATTTCATAACAGATAAGCATACTAGCTATATCACACACCAACAGATAAGCATACAAGCTATATCATCACTTCCACAGATATGCATATGAGCACTATCACACTTCCAATGACAAGCATATGAGCTCTGTCAATATATCACTAGATAAGCATATGAGCTCTATCTACGGAGTCCATCCCCTATCTCCTCCCAACAACATCCGGTTTAGAGGTCCATCCCCTATCTTCCCCTAAACCGTGGAGTACATCCCCTATCTCCTCCAACACAACACAATGCATATAAACAATAATTATACACATCATCACACAACACATAAATTTAACGTGTTCTTTCAATCATCATACTCAATGACTCATTCCAGTGATTAGTTTCCGTTTGCCTAATCATCATGCATTGTCTACAACAATCAAGACTATCCTCCACCGATAGCCCAAAGCAGTTATTTCTATACAGAAAATAAATGCAACAATGGATATATAATCAACATTTCAACTAGGTGAGCGATAAATAATCCAACTACACCTTTTACCCCTTTCCCTTTCCAATTTCCACATTCTCAATTCAATTCCTCATTTCCAACAATTAATTATACCAATTAATCAATCAATGTAATTAGGGCATTTTCCATAATTAACATTACAACCCTTAGGTTCCATTTTTATTAATGTTTTATCATTAATTTCACTTTTTCCATGCCAAACATGCATCTAGGCTTTATATAGTTAAAACCCCAACTTTTGTAAATTTACACAAAAGTCCCAAATTTTCACCAAATTACCAAACCAACCCCAACATCTCAAAACACTAAAATTCAAAGACAAAGCTCATAGAAAGGAGTAGGATATCCCTACCTCAAAGTTTGAGCTCCAAAGCAGATGAAGACCAAAACCAAAATGCTTCAAATTCTGAAATTTTCAGATTAAAATGTAGCCCTCGACGATCAACACAACTTTCGTAAAGACCAAAAGTGAGCAAACAACTCCTACTAGATCAAATCTAAGAGAGAAGGGCCGGTTTTAGAGTGAGAAGCTCTGAAAATGGCTTTATAAAAAAGTAAGAGAGAGAAAAGATCTTGAAAAAGTGATCCAAAAGTCGGATCTCGGATTTATATAAAAGTCGCCCCGCTCGAGCGTCAAACTCCCCGCTCGAGCGGCACTCACAGAATCCCGCTCGAGAGGCCAATCCCCCGCTCGAGCTCCGGATGCACACTCCCAGAACTTTTGCAGACAGGTCTCCCACTCGAGCGTCAAACTCCCCGCTCAAGCGGCACTCACACAAACCCGCTCGAGCGGCCAATCCCACGCTCGAGCGTCCAACACTGCACAGGAAATACTGGATGGGTGAACTTCCCGCTCGAGTGCCAAAACCCCCGCTCGAGCGGACAGGTCAAAATCTGGGCAACTAGTTTTGGTTTCTAAACTCAACCAACCTGAAACAAACCAGCCCAACACATCCTATAAACCAAATACAAAGTAAGAAAGGATGTACACCAGGTAATAATCAACTACTATCATCCACGGACACATGTCCGGATCACTGTACAACAAGGGTAAACCAGGGATCGCTATAAGAAACCACTATATCTTAACAATCTATTTGGAAATTAAATAAAAAAGGAAGTTGAATAAAAAAATGAATTGAATAAAAATGGAAGTCAAATAAAAATAAAAATGGAAGGTGCAGAAAATTAAAAATGGAAGTTCATTCAAGAAACCACTATATCTTAATAATCTATTTGGAAATTACATAAAAAAGGAAGTTGCATAGAAAAATGACTTCAATAAAAATGGAAGTCGAATAAAAATAAAAATGGAAGTTGCAGAAAATTAAAAATGGAAGTTCATTCAAGAAACCACTATACCTTAACGATATATTTGGAAATAAAATAAAAAAGGAAGTTTAATAGAAAAGTAAACTGAATAAAAATGGAAGTTGATTAAAAATAAAAATGAAAGTTGCATAAAATTAATTATGGAAGTTCAATCCAGAAACCACTATACGTTAACGATCTATTTGGAATTTAAATAAAAAAGGAAGTTGAATAGAAAAGTAAATTGAATAAAAATGGAAGTTGAATAAATATAAAAGTGAAAGTTGCTTAGAATTAAAAATAGAAGTTCAATCCAGAAACCATTATACCTTAACGATCTATTTGGAAATTAAATAAAAATGGAAGTTGAATAGAAAAGAAACTTGAATAACAAAAGAAGTTGAATAGAAATAAAAATGGAAGTTGCAGAAAATTAAAATTGGAAGTTCATTCAAGAAACCACTATACCTGAATGATCTACTTGGAAATTAAATAAAAAAGGAAGTTGAATAGAAAAACAACTTGAATAAAATTGGAAGCCGAATAAAAATAAAAATGAAAGTTGCAGAAAATTAAAAATGAAAGTGCATTCAAGAAACCACTATACCTTAACGATTTATTTGGAAATTAAATAAAAGTGGAAGTTTAATAGAAAAGCAAATTGAATAAAAATGGAAGCTGAATAAAAATAAAAATGGAAGTTGCATAAAATTAAAAATGGAAGTTCATTCCAGAAAGCACTATACGTTAACGATCTATTTGGAAATTAAATAAAAAAAGAAGTTGAATAGAAAAGTAACTTGAAGAAAATTGGAAGTTAATTTAAAATTAAAATGGAAGTTGCAGAAAATTAAAAATTGAAATTCATTCAAGAAACCACCATACTTTAACGATCAATTTGGAAATTAAATAAAAAAGGAAATTTAATAGAAAAGCAAATTGAATAAAAATGGAAGTTGAATAAAATTAGAAATGAAAGTTCATTCAAGAAACCACTATACCTTAACGATTTATTTGGAAATTAAATAAAAAAGGAAGTTTAATAAAAAAGTAAATTGAATAAAAACGGAAGTTGAATAAAAATAAAAATGAAAGTTCCTTAAAATCAAAAATGGAAGTTCAATCAAGAAACCACTATACCTTAACGATCTATTTGGAAATGTTTTTTAAAAAAAAGGAAGTTTAATAGAAAAGTAAATATAATAAAAATGGAAGTTGAACGAAAAAAAAAAAAGTTGCATAAAATTAAAAATAGAAGTTCAATCCAGAAACCACTATACCTTAACGATATATTTGGAAATTAAATAAAAAAGGAAGTAAAATAGAAAAATAACTTGAATAAAAATGGAAGTTGAATAAAAATAAAAATGAAAGTTCCCTAAATAAATATAAATAATAAAATTACATACTTAATCACATAAAATAATTCTGATTCGATAGTAAGATACATTACAAAAATACAATTTCAATCAAATTATTCTACTTATAATTTATATAATCAATTATATATAGTCAAATTTGTATCAACAAACTTATTTATTGAAATATAAAGTGAAAATTGCATTTCAATGTATGATAAAAAAAAATAAATTGCATTTCTGTGGTAAACTTACCCACTTTAATTATTAAAGTGATAATTTTTTATTTATTTATAGTTTTACAATTTTTTTGGTCTTCTCACTAATTTGTAATTTCCCCAAATATAAATGGCATTCAAACAAATGCATGCACGGGTGTCCTGTTCATCATTAATTCATGCCAACGGCCTTATTGCTATAGAGCATTGATACATTCTCTCACTTTGAAACTTTAATTGAGCTTTAATAATATGATAGGGAATTTTAAAAAAAAATGAAAAAAATGAAAAAAAAAAGGGCAAAATATCACATCACAGTGAAACCCACTTCCATTAGAACTCATTAAAACTTCTTTATTAGAGTTCTCAATCATTTTTTACTGCTATATTACTTTCATGACCTTTGCGTAGATGGAAAATGGAGAATTACACCTAAGGTTACTTTGGGTATGATTTACAAGATGGTTTTTTAATTATTATGAAAAAATGTGTACAAAAATAGTGAGACGATATGATTCAAATAAGTTAATAAACTAATAAGTAGCTTATTTATGGTGTTGCTAAGAATATCTCCAACTGTGCATCAAAATTTTTACCAAATTTAAGTAAAAAGTCCATTTGATATTAAGTACTCCAACGGAGGTCTTTGAAACTTCATCAAAACACTAGCCGACCGGCCAGTGTAAATTTTTCACAAATTTTTGCGTTGAGGTGGTCATTCGGAGGGACAGCCGATGGTGAATATCCAACGACTATGAACAGTGATTTGATGAAAGACACATTCATTTTCAATCTGATGAAAGATTTGAGAAATCCTAGATTTGATGAAAATTTTGGTGAATCATTGAAGTAGCAAAAAGTAAGTTTTCTTATCAAATTTAAATTTGATGAAACATTTGGTGAAACATTAGAGATGGTCTAAAAGGACCCTTAGTTATGGTGTGTTTGGACAAAGAATTTGAGAAGAAATTTGTTTAAATTTTTTTTTGAAAAGGGCAAAAATAAATGAAATATAAATTTTGTTCACTTTTATTTTTTTTATTCAAAATTTTAAACCAAACCCAGTTTTAGAATTTTTGTTTATTACATTGCAGCCCCATTTTTTTTTTAATTTTATTTTATCTCATTGGATTATCCAATATATATATTTTTTAATTCGATATAATCCCTCCATGATTTCACAAAACTTAAACATAATAATTGGTGAAATTAGAACCCTAATTCTATAATAAATATGAAAATGGAAAGTATGAAAGTCAGTACTGATCTGATATGTTTTAATTTGTTGAAAGAATTATTGCAAAATGTTTGTGTGGGAGAGATTGTAACAAATAAAGTAGGTTGTTTTGAGAAGTTGCTTAAAAATTGATTTTTTTGCTTTTATTGAAAAATGTGTAAAATAGTAGAGATGTGATATGATCTAAAAAAGTCAAAAAATCAAAAAATTGACTTTTAACCAGCTTGTCAAAATATGCCAAAGTAATAGGTACAAATAGATAGAAGTCGTGAGTATTAAAAATATTTTTTTTTTTTTTTTTACCAGAAGAAATTTTCATTCATGTAGTCAAACGACACGTACAAATAGATAGAAGTTGTGAGTAATAAAACTATTTTTCATATATTTTTTTTTTTTTACCAGAAGAAATTTTCATTCATGTAGTCAAACGACACGTACAAATAGATAGAAGTTGTGAGTAATAAAACTATTTTTCATATATTTTTTTTTTTTTACCAGAAGAAATTTTCATTCATGTAGTCAAACGACACGTACAAATAGATAGAAGTTGTGAGTAATAAAACTATTTTTCATATTTTTTTTTTTTTTACCAGAAGAAATTTTCATTCATGTAGTCAAACGACACGTACAAATAGATAGAAGTTGTGAGTATTAAAAAAATATATATACATATATATATATATATATTTTACCAGAAGAAATTTCCATTAATGTAGTCAAACGGCATATACAAAGAGGAATCCATCGAAGAGATAAACTTACACCAAACAAAGGAAAGATGAAAATAAAAAATACATTGGAGTAAATCTATGAAATTAGCCAACCATACAACTTGTGCTTGTGCTTGTGCTTGTACTCGTATTGCAAAGCAAATGCTAAATAATCGGCCGAAGAGCATGCCAAATATAATCATAGGTTATAACCACAGAGTGGGTAAGCTACATTAAACACTAATGGATTCCAAAATCAAATCAAACCAAAACACAAGCAAAAACAAAAAAGAAAAACCATAAAACTCAATCTCAAACCAAATCTGGAGTAGATCCACACCAGATGGATGGAGAAGGAGAACCTATCACACTTTCACCATTGGGGGAGAAAGAAAACACCTCACAAGGAGGGAGAGATTGGGAAGAACAGCTCCCAAACATAATTGGCAGAAACCAGAGGGAAAAAAAAAAAGAGGGGAAAGAGAGAAGATGTTGGAAAATTTGGTTTTATAAGGCTTATTTTGGGCCAACTTTGAGCCCAAAATGGAGTGGGCCCCAAACGTCTTTTGGGGTGGGTCCGAAGATGTGACATATTCCTTGCCGCGTGGCAAGTCACACGGTGAAGACAGTTCGTCAAAACCATTTATGAGTGAATGGGAACTTGACGTCATTTTTAGGTTCGTGGAATGGACATTTAAAGAATTAAATGTGGGTTTCCTTGAAATATGTTGTCCCACATTGAAACTTTAAGAGAACATTGTCGAGTATATAAGCTCTAGATTGCAACGCTTGGGTTGGGCCCCAAGTTTGTAGAAGAGAGGAGTTATGGACAAATGGAACCTTGGCTCAAACCACCATACGCGCACGCGCTGCCGCCGCCCATCCGGGCTCGAGTGTGGGTCGAATCAGTTCTAATATTAATTTTTTAGACAAAATTTATTTGAATTTTTTCCAGAAAAATCTAAATGTAATTAAATTCAAATTTAGAGCCAAAATTGAATATAAATTTTTCTGTCCATGTTTTATGCCTCTTCCAATCCGAATTTTGCATTTTAAACTGTTTGAATAGTGTTAATAATTGCCCAACAGTTGCAAATTTGTGACTACCGAATAGATTCAGAATATTGGCTGCAGATCTGTTTGAATTCAAATTGCACCTGTTCAAAACTGTTTCACACTTTTTCACTTATTGTATGTACCTGTTCAGGATAGAATTTTTGCCTATAAATTCAGATCTGTTCCAGCAGTCCTTGTATCCAAAAAACAGTCAGAAAAAATTCATTTTTGCAGTCTATATTTCTCATTTGCATTTTATTCTTCATTCTAGTGTTGGAGAAAATTAAAGAAAGTACTAGAACACAAGGTTCCAGTTCGCCGAACAAATTTGTTTAAAGTGCTACTACAAATTTGTGAAGATCATTGTATCCTGAGGGATAGAAGTCACTTAACCGTAAGCACCGTAGCGAGACGAATCTGTCTCAAGGACAGAGTGTCAAACACTCGCCTTGGTCTTTAAATTTTCATTCGGTTCGATAAAATAAATTCTATAAGTTATTTATTTTATTTTGTTTGATTTAGTTTCAATATATTTTATTTACGCAGAAGATTGTTCCAATAATCTTAAGACAGATCTGAATTATTCTGTTTACAAAATTTTTCGTTTATTTCCTTTCTTCTTTCTTCTTCTTACAGAAATTATTTTCTGTGATTTTACAAAATAATATTCTGGTTGGAAAACAAATAGTAGTAATATACTGTCTTTGTCCTTTGACAACTAGTAGTAATATACTAGTGTCATTAACAATTCAGAATATTTATTTATGAAGTTTTTCAGAAATTAATTTTGGTTTTCTTAATAATTTCTGAGTGTTCATTAATTAAAAATAAATTCATTTTTTTTTAATTATTGAAGTGTTACAAAAATTTAATTTTCTGTGTGGAATTAATTTGGTTAAATAAAATTTTTATTTTATTTCCAAATTAATTGAAAAACAAAAGTTACATTCTTGTTTTTTTTATTTTTACGGAATTTAATTCTGTGAATATGGATTAATTTTCTGTATAGTATAAATTCTAATTATAATTTTGTTTTATAATTTAGAATTCATGACTACTGAAACAAATGCTCATACAAGTACTAGTGTGGTGGCTACAATTGCGCCAATCCTCTCTCCTATTGTGATAGTACCAGTAAGTCACGGTGAGAAGCCAAAGAAGTTCTCCAGAATTGATTTTAAAAGATGACAACAGAAAATGTTGTTCTATCTTACAACTCTGAACTTGGCTCGTTTTCTCCGTGAGGATGCTCTTATTTTGAAAGAGGATGAAATCGACTGGCAAGTGGTTGCTGCGGTCGATACTTGGAAACATGCTGATTTCCTTTGCCGGAACTACATCTTGAACAGACTTGACAACACATTATACAACGTCTACAGTCCTATCAAGACAGCAAAGGAACTTTGGGAGTCCTTGGAGAAAAAGTACAAAACAGAAGATGTCTGCTCAAAGAAATTTGTAGTTGGCAAATTTCTGAACTTTGTAATGGTTGATTCAAAAACTGTGATCAGCCCAGTTCAAGATCTCCAACTCATTCTGCATGACATTCATGCAGAAGGCGTGTCTCTCAGTGAATCCTTCCAAGTTGCAGCCTTAATTGAGAAATTACCACAAGGCTAGAAGAAATTCAAGAATTACGTTAAACACAAGCGCAAAGAAATGTTGTTGGAAGAATTGATTGTGCGTTTGAGGATTGAGGAGGACAACCGCAATTCAGAGAAGCGGGCTGGTAAGCATCCAATGGAGTCAAAGGCAAATGCGGTGGAACATGCTCCAAAACCCAAGAAACAGAAGTTTTCTGGAGAAAGTTCATCACAAAGGCTCTAAAAGAGGAAAAATTAAAAAGTACAAGTTTAATGGCAAATGTTACATTTGTGACAAAGAGGGACATCGGGCTAAAGATTGTCATAACAAAGGCAAAAACAAAAGAAGAACAAGCAAGAAGCCTGCTCAAGCCCATATGACCGAAGTGGACAATATTTTCAATGGTGTAGATGACATCAATCTTTCTACAGTTGTTTCCGAGGCAAATCTTGTCGGAAATCCTAAAGAATGGTGGGTGGACACTGGTGCTACTTGCCACATTTGTGCCGACAAAAAGATGTTCACATCTTATTCTACAGTGGACAACGGTGAGCAACTTTTTATGGGCAACTCCTCAACTTCCAAAGTTAAAGGACAAGGGAAGATTGTTTTGAAGATGTAACTCACTCTCAACAATGTGCTGCATGTACCGGACATTCGCAAGAATCTTGTTTTCGAATCTTTGTTGAGTAAGAATGGGTTTAGGCTAGTGTTTGAGAGTGACAAATTTGTACTTACTAAGAATGGGATGTATGTAGGAAAAGGTTACATGTCTGATAGCCTTTTCAAGATGAATGTAATGACCGTTGTACCCTCAGTTATTAATAAAAATGCATCTTCTTCTTACTTGCTTGAGTCTTCAAATTTATGGCATGGTAGACTAGGGCATGTTAATTACGGATCTTTACATAGATTAATTAATATGAAATGTTTACCTAAATTTGACATTGATTCAAATCATAAATATGAAATGTGCATGGAGGCAAAATTATCAAAAACTCCTTTTCATTCAATAGAAAAAAGTATGAAACCACTTGAATTAATTCATAGTGACATTTGTGATTTTAAATCAATTCAAACTAGAGGTGGGAAAAAAATATTTTATTACTTTTATAAATGACTATACTAGATATAGTTATTTTTATTTAATTCGAACCAAGGATGAAGCTTTTGAAACTTTCATTCAATATAAGAATGAAGTTGAAAATCAACTTGGTAAGAAAATCAAAAAAACTAAGAAGTGATAGAGGTGGTGAATATGAATCACCTTTTGGTGAGTTTTGTAAAGAACATGAAATAATTCATCAAACCATCGCTCTTTACTCACCTCAGCAAAATAGAATTGCTAAAAGGAAAAATAGTACTTTAAAAAAAATGATGAATGCCATGTTAATAAGTTCTGGATTACCTCAGAACTTGTGGGGGGAAGCAATACTTTCTGCGAATTATATTTTAAATAAAGTACACCGAAAGAAAATGAATCAAACACCTTATCAATTGTGGCATGGAAGAGTACTATCCTACAAATACTTAAAAGTGTGAGGGTGTCTGGCTAAAGTGGTTATTCCTAGTCCTAAAAAGACTAAGATAGGTCCTAAGACCATTGATTGCATTTTCATTGGTCATGCCAAGAATAATAATGCATATCGGTTTTTGATTTATAAATCAGAACATACCGAAAGGCATGTAAATACTATTATTGAGTCTCGGAATGCATCATTCTTTGAACATGTATTTCCAAATAAGACTGGACAAGAGACTAGTACTAATAAAAGATCTTTTGATGCTATTACTAGTAATAATCAAGAACAAGATCAAGAACAAGATCAAGAACAAGAGCAAGATCAAATTGATGAAGAGGAACCTAGGCGTAGTACACGTGCTAGAACCTCAAAATCTTTTGGCCAAGATTTTCTAATATTTTTGTTAGAAAATGAGCCTTTAACTTTTAACGAGGCTATGTCCAGTCCTGAAGCTCCTTTATGGAAAGAAGCTGTCAATAGTGAAGTTGAATCCATATTACAACATCACACTTGGGAATTGGTGGATTTTCCACCAGGTTGTAAACCTCTTGGATATAAGTGGATTTTCAAAAGGAAAATGAAAGCGGATGGATCAATTGACAAATACAAGGCAAGACTTGTGGTCAAAGGTTTTAGACAAAAAGAAGGTCTTGATTACTTTGGCACATACTCACCGGTTCCTAGAATAATATCCATTAGAATGCTAATTGCCATTGCATCTCTATACAATCTAGAAATTCATCAAATAGATATAAAAACCGCTTTCTTAAATGGTGAGTTAGATGAAGAAATTTACATGGAACAACCAGAAGGTTTTTCTGTTCCAGGAAAAGAAAATAAAGTGTGTAAATTGGTTAAATCATTATATGGTTTAAAACAAGCGCCAAAGCAATGGCATGAAAAATTTGACAAGGCAATGATGTCAAATGGATTTAAAATTAATAAGTTTGACAAATGTGTTTATATTAAAAACACAGACAAAGGTTATGTCACTATGTCTTTATGTGGATGATATGCTCATTATAGGTAGTAATAATAATATGATTAAAACTACCAAGAAAATGTTGAATAAACATTTTGAAATGAAGGACATGGGCATTGCTGATGTAATTCTTGGTATGAAAATTACCAAAACATCAGAAGGATATGCTTTGTCACAATCTCATTACATTGAGAAAATACTTGACAAATTTAGCAAAAATAATGATCATCTTGCTAGAACACCTATGGATGTTAATTTGTTTCTTTCTAAGAATGTACAGGAAAGTATTTCTCAATTAGAGTATGCCCAAATTATTGGAAGCTTAATGTACTTGATGAACTGCACTCATCCGGATATAGCTTATGCAGTAAGTAAATTAAGTAGATATACGAGTAATCCGGGAGTAGGACACTGGAAAGCAATTATAAGGGTTCTAAGATATCTCTGATTTACTCATAACATTTGGTTAAATTATACTAGATATCCAGCAGTACTTGAAGGATACTGTGATGCAAACTGGTTATCGGATACTAGAGACTCAAAGTTCACCCGTAGGTATGTCTTTACTCTTGGTGGTACGGCTGTATCTTGGAAATCTTTCAAATAGACTTGCATAGCTAGGTCTACTATGGAATCAGAATTCATAGCTTTAGATAAAGCTGGGGAAAAAGCAGAATGGCTTCGTCACTTCCTTGAAGATATTCCAATATGGCCAAAATCGGTGCCTGCTATATGCATACATTGTGACAGTCAATCAGCAATAGGTAAAGCACGGAGTCATATGTATAACGGTAAGTCACGACACATTCGTCGTCGACATAACACTGTGAGACAACTACTCTCTAATGGAATTATTTCCATTGAATATGTGAAATCTAAAGACAACATAGTGGATTCACTAACCAAAGGGTTAGCAAGAGAGTTAGTTGAGAATTTATCGAGGGAAATGGGACTTAAGCCTATTAAATAAAAGTTACCACAACGGCAACCCAACCTAGTTGACTGGAGATTCCAAGATCTAGGTTCAAAGGGACAACCGAGTTCTGAATGACTCAGAAGAATCATTGGGGAGTCCAACTCCTACCCATTTCTAGGATGAAATAGTGATGTCCGTAGCATTTTAGGTTAAGTAAAATTTTAATGATTCTTATATCTAGGTAAACCTAGTGGAGTATGGTAGGATACTCTTCATAAGAATCACCTATGTGAGTGTGAACTGGGCCGTTTCTATGAGATTTGTGAAGGGCTACAATTCTCTAGAGCACTCATGAAAGACCAGGTTGTTCAAGGCCAAAATGAACACAATAGTGAGAACTAAACTGTGTCTGGGGATATTCTGTGTGAGTTCTATTATCTTGGTTTACACAAACGGCTAAACAGTTCAAGACATCATGTTCACTAGTTAGCTTGTAAATCCGATAGTGTCTCACAAGGGAAGGTTCAAAGCCAAAAGCTAACTATCCTTTGCAAAATATTTTCAATTTCTGTATTCTTTGTATTTAGATCATGTTGTTGCATTTTCTCTCCGTCAAATTCCATTCATGTAGGGAATTGTTGGAAATTTTGGTTTTATAAGGCTTATTTTGGGCCAACTTTGAGCCCAAAATGGAGTGGGCCCCAAACCTCTTTTGAGGTGGGTCCAAAGAGGTGACGTGTTCCTTGTCGCGTGGCAAGTCACACGGTGAAGATGATTCGTCAAAACCATTTATGAGTGAATGGAAATGTGACGTCGTTTTCGGGTTCGTGGAATGGACATTTAAAGAATTAAATATGGGTTTCCTTGAAATGGGTTATCCCACATTGAAACTTTAAGAGAGCTTTGTTGAGTATATAAGCTCTAGATTGCAACACTTGGGTTGGGCCCCAAGGGGTATTCCAAGTTTGTAGAAGGAAAGAGTTATGGATAAATGGAACCTTGGCTCCAACCACCACACGCGCGTGCCGCCGCCTTTCGGCTGAGCCGTGCCGGGCACGGGTGTGGGTTGTGGGTCGGGTCGGTTCTAATATTAATTTTTTGGAAAAAATTTATTTGAATTTTTTCCAAAAAAATCTAAATGTAATTAAATTCAAACTTGGAGCCAAAATTGAATTTAAATTTTTTTGTCCATGTTTTATGCCTCTTCTAGTCTGAATTTTGCATTTTAAACTGTTTGAACAATGTTAATAACTTCCCCGCAGTTACAAATCTCTAACTACCGAACAAATTCATAATATTGGCTGCAGATCTGTTTGAATTCAAATTGCATCTATTCAAATTTGTTTCACACCTGTTCACTTATTGTATGTACCTATTCGGGACAGAATTTTTGCCTATAAATTAAGATATGTTCCAGTAGTCTTTGTATCCAAAAAACAGTCAAAAAAAATTCAATTTTGCAGTCCATATTTCTCTTTTGCATTTTATTCTTCATTCTAGTGTTAGAGAAAATTAAAGAGAGTATTAGAACACAAGGTTCTAATTCGCCGGACAAATTTGTTTAGAGTGCTACTACAAATTTGTGAAGATCATTGTATCCTGGGAGATGGACGTCACTTAACTGTAAGTACCGTAGCAGGACGAATCTGTCTTAAGGATAGAGTGTCACACATTCGACTTGGTCTTTAAATTTTCATTCGGTTCGATAAAATAAATTCTGTAAGTTATTTATTTTATTTTGTTTGATTTAGTTTCAATTTATTTTATTTACATAGAAGATTGTTCCAACAAAAGAGAGGTGGTCTAAGGCTAAAGCCCCCTCTCCCTCCCCAAGTAGGGTCGCATAGAGAAAGCTAAGAGAAAGAGTAGTGAGAGAAGCACTAGGTTAGAAAGATTTCTTAAAATTAGTTAATAGGTTCAGTTGACCCCATTTTGTAAAAGGTGGTGCCGTCCTTAGACATCTCAAATGTTGCATCTAATATTTTATCAAATTTAAATTTGACGAAAAACGATAACTGTTTAACTTCTAATTCTTTTATCAAATTTATATTAAACGAGGGATGAACCAAAACTTTCATTAAATGAAGAGATTCTTTTATCTTTTATAAAATTTAAAATTTAAATTGTTATCGTTGGATCAGACATCTTTCAGACAGAATGTCCATCCAAGAGCAACTTTAGCAGTCTTTTTTGTTCATCTCCGAACATCCTCCCGAACAATCAGAGATGTGAAAAAATCTGATGAAAAATCTAATTTTAACATTGAAGAGAATGGTATCAAATTAAACTTTTCATTAAATTTTTACTCAAATTTGATGAAATTTTTTATTCAACATTGTAGATGCTTTTATGTCGCATTATTTAATTGTTAGAAAAATATGCACGTATGCTAAAAGATTATTAGTTTAAAGTTTATCCAACAATTCGAATGAGTAATTGTTTAAATTTGATTTGAAAATTTTAACGAGCTTTAAAATATATTTAAGCTTTGACTTGTTTAGTTAATGAACTACTCAAACAAATTTATAACGAAACGAATATGAATTGCTTTTCACTTTTGCATTATCTTCTCATTATTTTAGTTAACAAGTGGATCTATTTTTTGAATTGAAATAAGAGCGTATTAGCCTTGCGCTATACATTAGCCAAACAAGGTCCAAAAACATTTTTGCATCAGGCTAGTTATAACAAACAAATTTTGATATTGCTATAGTACATCGCTAGACCACCCAACATCTTCCATCTGGGCAATTTTCACCAAATGATCGACCACCCGATCATCTACTCAGTAGACCACCCAATAAAAATGAATATTTTATAAAATTAAATTTTAAAGTGAAAATGCTAATTAAAATACAAAAATAGATTTTTTTGTTATAATTTAGGAAAAATTATTTATAAGTCCTATTAGGGAGACTTATGCTACATATGGTCCTACAAAAAAACTTATGTTCCCATTAGTCCTGTGTGAAGTTTGTTGACACATTTATCCTCAATATTAGTTGTTAATATCATAAATAATGGTAAAACCATATATAGGAAATTAAATGTTATCATAGATTAAGTTTGCGAAACGTAACGTGATACCGACATAAACGTAACGTAACGTGACCATATCAGATGGGACATTACATAAACGTAACGTGACACCGTAACGTGACACCTACATAAACGTAACATAACGTGTCACTGTAGACGTCCCCGAACGTCTCGGGAAAATCCTGTTTTGTTTATTGGGCTTACTACAGTTCGGACTCAAATGTCACGGTTCTGAATCTAATCCCGCAAACTGCAATGCGAGGCCGATAAATCACCAAAGAGTCCAAATCTGGCAAATCCTTTTGAAAAACTAATTTTTAGAAAGAAGTGTCAAACATGGACTACTTTGCCAGATACAGAGTCGCCACCTATATATTTTATTTTGGGGGAATTTAGGAAACCCTGACTCGTGCCTAAAGCCACGTGTCCGTCATCACCAAAGTTGCCTCGGCTCGGGAACTTGGGTAGGATTGGGAAAGGTCATGCAATGAGCACCCCCGCTCGGCTAATCAAAGATCAGCCACTACTAAACATGATATCGGGTTTTTGAAAACATATGCGTTCTTATTCCGGTTTATGAGCTTAGGATTACTATGTGATGCACACAGCATACAAGTATAGACTAGATAGCCTGAGTTGGAACAAAATATTTCATGTTTGTTTATTTGAAAATGGTTTGATGGTGCTATTCGCAAGTAGGCTAAGACGTGGATTTGCCACCCTCAAGTGGGCGTAGAAAATAGGGTGATTTGCCACTCTCAAGTGGGCTTAAAACTCGTAATCGGTGAATTGTTCCAATTCAAGTAATCCAACCTTCACCCACAGGCATTCAGACGGGTATATCACATAATCAGTTAGCCTCATGGCAAGCATGCTGTCATGGCAGTCACTCACACACATGCAAGGATGCTAAAGCATAAACACTCACCGAGTATTCCGAACCAAAGAAATAAGCTAATTAGAAATCATGCATGAATCCTAACTATGCTGAGATGCCTAATGCAACACATGCAGAATGCAACTAAGATAGACTCGGCTATTCTAAAATGGCATATGAGATGTTACAGATAACATGCATTCAACTTGGAATTGAAATGCAATGTAGTTAGTATGATGCGCCGAGCTCGGTGCATGCAAGACAGATGAATGGATGCAATCATGCGAGCATAAGGATGGTAATTGAAACATGCCCTAAAACTAACTATCATAAGCTGATAAATAAAAGGGAGAAAGACGTGGGGTTGGAAGACATGCATCACACACACGCACACTTACTACAACAGTTGGCCCTCTCGACGAAGGGTCCGAATAAATAATACAACACCAACTAGCTAATCTAAGCTAATCTAATTGAGCTAGTTATTACACAACCAAAATGAATAATAAATTACAGCTAATTATTACACAACTCTAATTAATTAACAAACTAACTAAGTAAGCAATTAAACTAGCATGCAAACTACATGAATGTGGACTGCCTCAGCTCTGCCTTGAATGATAAAAGATGCATGCATGCTGGAGTCACCTTGTCGGGAAATCCATCGCGATGCCCTGGCTTGCCTTGGTTTGCAATTGATTTTAGAAATTTGCACAAAGCTCCAGAGAGATGAAACTCCACCCTGGGAAATTGTGGGAAGGCTGCCGACCAGCTTATAGGCATGGGAGACCAACTACCGACCACCTTTTATGGTGGAAACCAAAGAAGGTAGTCGGCCTGCCAGAAAACCTGGTCGGCTGACCAGTTTCTTCTCTTGGATTCTGTTTTTCTACAACAAAGGGAAACAGAGAGACACGACAAGGTATTTGCAACACATGTGTGCATGACCACTCTCCCCGTCATTTTATAAGCTCTAGGGAGTGTAGTCCTCGACCCTCGGGCCACCGGTCACGCATCTCGATGCATGATGGCCGAGGAGTCGAATTGCACGACTCAATGTGAAATGAATGCACATACAACCACCTAAAGCCAACAACTCCGTCATGGGTAGTCAAGAGTGTCGGCGACCTGGAATCGAGGCACGTTTTGTCATTTTGAGTACGAAACATCCCTCGTTTCCCGTGTTCGGACTAAATCCAATTCCGAACACAATGCAACAAATAATGGCATGCACAATGCGACTTTAAGTATGCAACCTAAATGCTATGCAACTAAGTGATGTAAACATGCAAAGGATGACATGCAAACATGTAACTAGCATACACAATGCTATGAACTAACAATGGCATACTCAATGCACGTGGTACTTAGCATACACAATGCACCTAAGAACTAACATACACAATGAGATGAACAAGGCATGCACAATGCAATGATCAATCATGCGACAATGTGGCATACTCAATGCTATGGAATACAATGGCATACTCAATGCAAAAATGGACTTAAACCAAAATGAATGGGCCTCAGCCACACCCAAATCAGTGGCCAAACATGATGAAAACAAGACTCCAAAACTCATGCTAGCATACACAATGCAAGGACCCAAGCCCAAGGCACAAAAACACAACTTTGCTCGTGCATTGAAAGGACTGAACATGGAGTACAATGGCATATATTCCAGCTCTGAAATGGCATATAACATGACTCCAAAATGACTCTGAATCATGCAAACAACTCACACAACGCATGTTGAATGGCTCAAGCATTGAAACTAGTGAAATCTTGTTTTTGAAAACACATGTGCTCTTATTCCGGTTATTAACCTAGAATTACTATGTGATGCGCACAGCATACAAGTATAGACTGGATCGCCTGAGTTGGAACAAAACATTTCATGTTTATTTATTTGAAAATGGTTTGATGGTGCTACTCGCAAGTAGGCTAAGACGTGGATTTGCCACCCTC
>NW_021024873.1:534831-546066 GCF_004153795.1 Camellia sinensis | reverse complement strand
TTTACACGCAAAACGGAGCAAATAATATTTTTCAGCATGAGCCGCACGTGCGGCTGTGAGCCCCGCACGTGCGGCAGTTGGCCCCGCACGTGCGGCCTTGAGGTCCCGCACGTGCCTTTTAGGCAGAACCAAACCACAAAATTTAAGCATTTGCCGCACGTGTGGCAGTGACTCCCGCACGTGCGGCGATTGCCCTGTTTTGGTCCGAAATTTGCAACAAATTCTCATCCTTTGGGGAATGTTCTCAAGGCTCTAAAATGGATCCTTTCATTACTAAATCATGGTTCAAAAACATGTAAATCAAGGTACAACATACCATAATCTAACTTGAATTAAACCCATGAACACAACTCAATTGGTTTGAACAAAAGTTGAAGCTCATCAATATAATTCCATTCTTGAGGCTCTTAACTTTACACACACATAACATAGATACACAAAGGCATGGCATAAACATGAATACCAATTTGAGAAGTAAAGAGAAGAGACAAAATGTATGCTCTCACTAGATAACTTGAATTGGATCCAAAATGCACAAATGAGAGGATTATCATACCAAGTCTTCAACACACACATTTAGGACTTTCATTCCACTCTAGATCATACACATCAAGAGCTTCCTATTTCAAATTGAGGAAGAAGATTGGATTAGGGAAATTAAACTTACCTTAGCTTCAATTTCTCTCAACTCTACCTTCTTCTTATCCTCTCTTCACTTTTCTCCAGGGAATATGTTATAAGAAAGTTCCTAAGTCTTGAGTTCATAGAGGCTCTTATAGACATACATATATAAAGGGTGAATAAAGACGAAAATCAATCGTTTAAACATCTGAAATTGAAATTCCACAGAAACGCTTAATATTACCTAAAAATTATGTTGATCACATATATAAAATCAATTTCAGATAAGCAGGCCCCTAAGGCTTCCAATTTCTAATTCAAACTTTATAGTTGCAACAGATACATTTCTTATCAAACAGATAGGCATCTTTAAACATGAAGTTCACTTTCTTAACCGTAATTTCTCATAGGATTTCACAATAAGCATCCGAAAGCACAAAACAGGGACTGAAAATATATCAGAAAACATGTACGAGGGTCGGGTTATTACAGCAAATTTCACATTTATGATTTGAATCAATGCCAAATTTAGGTAAACATCCTATATTAATTAATCTACGCAAAGATCCATAATTAACATGTCCAAGTCTACCATGCCATAAATTTGAAGACTCAAGCAAGTAAGAAGAAGATGTATTTTTATTAATAACTGAGGGTACAACGGTCATTACATTTATCTTGAAAAGGCCATCAAACATGTAACTTTTTTCCTACATATAGCACATTCTTAGTAAGTACAAATTTATCACTCTCAAACACTAGTCTAAACCCATTCTTACTCAACAAAGATCCAAAAACAAGATTCTTGTGAATGTCTGGTACATGCAGCACATTGTTGAGAGTGAGTTTCTTTCTAGATGTCATCTTAAGTACAATCTTTCCTTGTCCTTCAACTTTGGAAGTTGAGAAGTTGTCCATAAAAAGTTGTTTACCATTGTCCACTGTAAAATAAGATGTGAATATCTTTTTGTCAGCATAGATATGGCGAGTAGCACCAGTGTCCACCCACCATTCTTTAGGATTTCTGACAAAGTTTGCCTCGGAAACAATTGCAGAAAGATTGATGTCATCTACACCATTGGAAATATTGTCCACTTCGGTCATATGGGCTTGAGAAGGCTTCTTGCTTATTCTTCTTTTGCTTTTGCCTTTGCTACGGCAATCTTTGGCCCGATGTCCCTCTTTGTCACAGATGTAACACTTGCCATTAAACTTGTACTTTTTAATTTCCTTTCCTTTAGAGCCTTGTAATTAACTTTCTCTAGAAAATTTCCGTTTCTTTTCTTTTGGAGCACGTTCCACCACATTTGCCTTAGACTCCATAGGATACTTACTAGCCTGCTTTTCAGAATTACAGTTGTTCTCCTCAATCCTCAAACACACAATTAATTCTTCTAAAGACATTTACTTGCGCTTGTGTTTGAGGTAGTTTTTGAATTCCTTCCAGCCTTGTGGTAATTTCTCAATTAAGGCTGCAACTTGGAAGGATTCACTGAGAGACATGCCTTCTGTGTGAATATCATGCAGAATGAGTTAGAGATCTTGAACTTGGCTGATCACAGTTTTAGAATCAACCATTACAAAGTCTAGGAATTTGCCAACCACAAATTTCTTTGAGCCGACATCTTCCGTTTTGTACTTTTTCTCCAAAGACTCTCAAAGTTCATTTGCTGTCTTGATAGGACTGTAGACGTTGTATAATGTGTTGTTAAGTCCGTTCAAGATGGAGTTCCGACAAAGGAAATCAGCATGTTTCCAGGCATCGACCGCAACAACCACTTGCCGGTCGATTTCATCCTCTTTCAAAATAGGAGCATCCTCACGGAGAAAACGAGCCAGGTTCAGAGTTGTAAGATATAACAATATTTTCTGTTGCCATCTTTTAAAATCAGTTCCAGAGAACTTCTCTGGCTTCTCACCGTGATTTACCGGTACTGTCACAACAGGAGAGAGGGTTGGCGTAATTGCAGCCACCACACTAGTACTTGTTTGGGCATTAGTTTCAGTAGCCATGAATTCTAAATTATAAAACAAAATTATAATTAGAATTTATACTATATAGAAAATTAATCCAAATACACAAAATTAAATTTTGTAAAAATAAAAGAAACAAGAATATAACTTTTATTTTTCAATTAATTTGAAAATAAAATAAAATTTTATTTAACCAAATTAATTCCACACAGAAAATTAAATTTCTGTAATACTTCAATAATTAAAAAAATTGAATTTATTTTTAATTAATGAACACTCAGAAATTATTTAAGAAAATCAAAATTAATTTCTGACAAACTTCACAAATAAATATTCTGAATTGTTAATGACACTAGTATATTACTGCAAGTTGTCAAAGAAAATAGACAGTATATTACTATTATCTATCAAACAGTATATTACTACTATTTGTTTTCCAACCAGAATATTATTTAGTAAAATCACAGAAAATAATTTCTGCATGAAGAAGAAAGAAGAAAGGAAATAAACGAAAAATTCTGTAAATAGAATAATATGTATGTGTCTTAAGATTGTTGGAACAATCTTCTATATACAATACATAAATTGAAACAAAATCAAATAAATAAAATAAATAACTTATAGAATTTATTTTATCAAACCGAATGAAAAATAAAAGATTAAATCGAGTGTGTGACACTCTGTCCTTAAGACAGATTCGCCCTGCTACGGTACTTACGGTTATGTGGCGTCTATCTCCCAGGATACAATGATCTTTACAAATTTATAGTAGCACTCCAAACAAATTTTTCAGCGAACTAGACCTTGTGTTCTAAACTCTTTGAATTTTTCCCTAAAATAATATGAAGAATAAATAAAAACAGAGATAAACATGTGGACAACAAAACTATATTTTTCAGACTATTTTTCATCACCCAAAACTCCTGGAATTTATAGGCAAACAACCAGTCCCGAACACGTATGAAACACAAACTAAACAGGTGGTTTTTTGAATGAACATGTGTTGTTTCAAATTAGAACAGATAACTGAATCTGTCTAGAAACTGTCTGGACAGTTTTGACACAGATAACTGTTGAACATATCTGTTGGAACTGCTGGGCAGGTTTAAATCTGTTTGGGCAGTTATATAACTGCTGAACAGATCTGTCTGGAAAGATTCAATCTATCCGGGTGCAACAGATATAAGACCTGTTTGGACTGTATGATCTGTTCGAACAGTGCATTGTGCAGGTTCAATCTGTGTAATTGTAGCAGTTATGAGCAGTTAACCTGTTGGAATTTTCGGACTGAAGGAGACCAAAATGGATAGAAAATTAATTCAATTTTTGGCACAAAATTTGAATTTAAAAATTCAAATAAATTTTGTCCAAAAAATTAATATAAGAACCGATCTGACCCACAACCCGCGCCCGGCACGGCTCGGCCGGACGGATGGCGGTGGCGGCGCGCGCACGTGTGGTAGTTTGGGCTAAGGTTTACTTTGTCCATAACTCCTCCCTTCTACAAACTTGGGGTGCCCCTTGGGCCCCAACCCAATGTGGTACACCTAGAACTTATATACACACATAAATTCTGTTCAAGTTTCAATGTAGAATAATCCTCACAAGGAAACCAACATTTAAAACTTAAATGTCCAATTTCACAAACCCGAAAATGACGTCAAGTTCTCATTCACTCGTAAATGATTTTGACGAACTGTCTTTACCGTGTGACTTGCCATGCGGCAAGGAACATATCACCTTTTCGGACTCACCCCAAAAGACGTTTGAGGCCTACTCAATTTTGGGCTCAAAGATGGCCCAAAATAAGCATATATAAAACCTATTTTCCAACATAGCATGTGTTTGTAAAATTACTGAAAAATTAAAGAAGAAATATTTTTAAGAAAAATGCTCCATCCATATAATTTTTTTTCTACAAACTTCCCGAATGATGTGACAAGATTGATAGAAAGGTTTTGAGAGAAGAGAGGAACACATCATTTGAAAGTTTGTGAAAGAGATATTCTACGAATTTAGCATTTCTATATTTTTAATTAATAATTTTAACTTATAACAAATTGATAAAAAGAATATTTTAACAAAATTCATTTTGTAAGCTTAGAAGAGTTGTTTGACTTAGGTTTCGTTTTGTTGAGATATGCTTCCTATATCTGATATATATCACAGACATACATCCATGATTCTATCCTTATCATTATTTGTATCTATCCCTATCTCATAGCATGTATATATAGAATAGCATAGTCATGGAACTAATGTAATACAAAAACTATTTTCACTTTAACTCAATAAAATATTTTACAGCAGATTGTTCAAGTTGGTATCAGAGCCAATGGCCTCTGAAATTTCATCCTCCGATATTGCCACTCCCTCAGCCAAAGCCCCTTCACCCATCTCCCTTCCTCATGCTCATCACTTCATCTCTCTTAAACTCACATCCAAAAATTTTCTCTATTGGAAAACTCAACTTCTTCCTTACCTTCGTGGCCAACAACTCTACCCATATATTGACAGTTCCTCCTCTTGTCCACCATCTACCATTTTCATGGATGGTGTCTCCACACCCAATCCCGCACATGTGACTTGGCAGTGTCCAGATCAACTCGTCATGAACCTTCTCATTGCCTCTCTCTCGGATGAAATATTCCCTCTTGCCGTCAGATGCACCTCTTCTTTTGATCTTTGGCTCACACTAGAGCAATCCCTTGCCTCGCCTTCTCATACTCGCCTTCTCCAACTCTATTTGAGTCTTCAACAATTGAAACAAAATGATCGCCCAGCCACTGCTTTTCTTCATGACACCAAAATTTTGACGAACCGTCTTCACCGTGTGACTTGCCATGCGGCAAGGAACATATCACCTTTTCGGACTCACCCCGAAAGACGTTTGAGGCCCACTCAATTTTGGGCTCAAAGATGGCCCAAAATAAGCATATATAAAACCTATTTTCCAACATAGCATGTGTTTGTAACATTACTGAAAAATTAAAGAAGAAATATTTTTAAGAAAAATGCTCCATCCATATAATTTTTTTTCTACAAACTTCCCGAATGATGTGACAAGATTGATAGAAAGGTTTTGAGAGAAGAGAGGAACACATCATTTGAAAGTTTGTGAAAGAGATATTCTACGAATTTAGCATTTCTATATTTTTAATTAATAATTTTAACTTATAACAAATTGATAAAAAGAATATTTTAACAAAATTCATTTTGTAAGCTTAGAAGAGTTGTTTGACTTAGGTTTCGTTTTGTTGAGATATGCTTCCCATATCTGATATATATCACAGATATACATCCATGATTCTATCGTTATCATTATTTGTATCTATCCCTATCTCATAGCATGTATAAATAGAATAGCATAGTCATGGAACTAATGTAATACAAAAGCTATTTTCACTTTAACTCAATAAAATATTTTACAGCAGATTGTTCAAGTTGGTATCAGAGCCAATGGCCTTTGAAATTTCATCCTCCGATATTGCCACTCCCTCAGCCAAAGCCCCTTCACCCATCTCACTTCCTCATCCTCATCACTTCATCTCTCTTAAACTCACATCCAAAAATTTTCTCTATTGGAAAACTCAACTTCTTCCTTACCTTCGTGGCCAACAACTCTACCCATATATTGACAGTTCCTTCTCTTGTCCACCATCCACCATTGACATGGATGGTGTCTCCACTCCCAATCCGGCACATGCGACTTTGCAGTGTCAAGATCAACTCATTATAAGCCTTCTCATTGCCTCTCTCTCGGATGAAATATTCCCTCTTGCCGTCAGATGCACCTCTTCTTTTGATCTTTGGCTCACACTAGAGCAATCCCTTGCCTCGCCTTCTCCAACTCTGTTTGAGTCTTCAACAATTGAAACAAAATGATCGCCCAGCCACTACTTTTCTCCATGACGCCAAAACTATTGCCGATGACCTTACTGCTACCGGCACTCCTCTTTCCGCTTCCGAGTTCAACCTGTATGTTTATCAAGGCCTTCATCCTGATTTCAAGGATCTTGTCACGACCCTCACGGCTCGCCCAGACCCTGTTTCATTTTCGGAACTCCACAGTCTCCTTTTAAGTCATGAGTTCCTCCATCGCAACACGACCACCCCCACTCCGACACTTGTTCCGCAGGCCCACTTTTCTCAACCCACATCTTGTGGTCATTCGCGTGGTGGTTTTTCCCGTGGCCGTGGTCGTGGTCGTGGGTGCGATGGGCAAGACCGAACTCTTCCCAACTTTGGCTCCTCTTTAGGCTCTCACTCTTTCTCTGCTGGTTCAGGCCTCCTCCTCACTCCCCCTGCTGATCAACGTCTCCGCTATCAAATTTGTAATCGGCCCAATCACATTACTCCTCAATGCTATCACCGGTTTGATCGCATGGTTGCTTCAAGTGCTCATTTCACCAGTTACGGTTCCGAACCCACTTCTAGTACATATGGTGGCTTGAGTTCTCCTCCTTCCTCCCATCTTGATTGGTTTTCGGATACCAGTGCCACACACCATGTCACTCTTGATCTCGCTTCTCTATCTCACATTGCCGATTACCATGGCACCTCCCATCTTCGCGTTGGCAATGGTATGGACATTCCGATCTCACATATTGGTTCCTCCACTCTTCCTTCCCTCTTTCATTCATTTCGTCTTAATTCTATTCTTCACGTTTCTACTTTTCAAAAATGTTTACTTTCTGTCCATCAATTTACTAAAGATAATAATGTGTTTTTTGAATTTTATCCCATCTATTTTTTGATTAAGGACCAACTTACCAAGAAAACTCTTCTTCACAGGAAGAATGAAGGCGGTCTCTATCGGCTTTCTCCAACCTCTCCTGAACCTCTCGCAGCTCTCTCTTCTGAGGTTGTGTCGTCTCTCTGTTGGCACCGTCGACTTGGTCATCCGCATGAGCGTGTTCTTCATTCAATCCTTCAATCTCACACTCTTCCTGTTCAGCATCCACAGACTCGCGCACCATTATGTCATGCCTATCCTCTTGGCAAATCCTCCAGACTATCCCTACCGTCCTCGTCTAGTCGTAGTTTAGCTCCTTTGGATTTAATTTTTAGTGATGCTTGGGGTCCACCACTATTTCTTTCCCATGAAGGTCATAAATATTTTGTAATGTTTGTGGATGACTTTTCTAAGTTCATTTGGTATTTTTCCATGTTCAATAAATCTGATGTTTTTAATATTTTTCACACTTTCAAAACTATGGTGGAACGGCAGTTTTCTCACAAAATTAAAGTTATGCAAACTGATTGGGGTTGTGAATATCGTAAACTAAATTCATATTTTCAAACCTTGGGTATTATTCACCGGCTTCCATGGTTCAACCGAGTCGGCAGAAACAGACGTGGCAAAGAAGGCATTGGGGTTGGTTGACATGTGCCGAAGAACCATGGGGTGAGTTCGGTGGGAAATAGAAGAGGGTTGGGGTGATGAGTTGAGGTCAACTATGAGATTGAGGCCACGGGTGTGGTGAAGAGAGGATGGGGCAGAGGTGACGGGATGCAGAACAGGAGAGGTAAAGGACGGGATGAGGGATGCAACAGAGGCACCTGTGGATGGAACTGTTGTAAGTGGTGAGCGTGGAGGGAAAGTAGCAACGGGAGGAGGTGCAAGCGGCTGGACAGTGGATGTGGGTGGGGTCGGTGGTGCACCAGCAGATTGAGGTGGAGAATGGGAAGGGAACACGTGAGTGGGTGCAATAACAAAATAGTGGGAAGGTGGTGTGTCGGGTTGGGGGGAAGAGGCAGAGGATGTGGAAAAGGGGAATGTGGTTTCATTGAACCGAACATGTTGGGCGATATAAAGACGACCGGTGGAGATGTCAAGGCAACGATAGCCACGATGAGAGGGACTATACCCGAGAAACACGCAAGGGGCGGATCGAAGGAACTCAATGCATTAATCCGTAACGACACTTGGAGCTTACATCCGGTCACTCCTGGTATGAACATTGTTGGCTGTAAATGGGTCTTCCAGATCAAACGTCGGCCTGATGGTTTGATTGAGCGCTATAAAGCGCGCTTGGTTGCCAAAGGTTTTCATCAACAGGAGGGGCTTGATTATTTCGAAACATTTAATCTTGTGGTTAAACCCACAACTATTCACCTCATTTTGTCTCTTGTCGTTTCCAACAATTGGCCCATTCGGCAACTCGATGTGCACAATGCTTTTCTTTATGGGTATCTTTAGGAAGATGTCTACATGCATCATCCACCTGGGTTTGTTGATGCCACTCATCCGTCCTTTGTTTGCAAGCTTCATAAGTCTTTATATGGATTGAAACAGGCTCAACATGCATGGTTCTCTCATCTCACGGGTTTCTTGCTTCAGCTTCAATTCACAGCCTCAAAATCTAATAGCTCGTTGTTTGTGTATCAACATGATGGTATTGTGATTTACATTCTTATTTATGTTGATGATATCCTTATTACCAGCAATTCCACCTCTTCTCATCAGCAGCTCATTCATAAACTAAGCCATGAGTTCTCCCTCAAAGATCTTGGTGCTTTGCATTACTTCTTGGGCATTGAAGCTTGCAAACACTCTCACGGTCTACTGCTCTCTTAACACAAATACATCCTAGATCTCCTCCATAAATCAGGATTGCTGCTTGCCAAGCCCGTTCAAACACCTTTTTCTACTACCACCGAGCTCACTTCAGCAACTAGCACTCCTGTGAAGGACCTTTCCCATTATCGTATGATGGTCGGATTCTTGCAATATCTTACTTTTACTCGCTCGGACATTTCCTTCTCCGTCAATCGAGTATGCCAATTTATGCACTCTCCCACCGAAGACCATTGGCGGGCTGTCAAACGGATTCTTCGGTACCTCAAAGATACCTCTCATTATGGTCTCTTACTTCAACCCACTTCTTCTACTCATCTTCAAGCTTTTTCCGATGCCGATTGGGCTAGTTCCATTGATGATCGCAAGTCCACCGGTGGTTATGCAATTTATCTTGGTGATAATATAATTTCATGGTCTTCTCGCAAGCAACGGACAGTGGCGCGATCCTCTACTGAGTCTGAATATAAAGCCTTACCTGATGTGTCTGCCGAAATTTCTTGGCTACAATCTTTACTCACTGAACTTGGTATTCGGTTATCCTCTTCTCCAATTCTCTGGTGTGATAATCTTGGTGCCACCTACTTGTCTACCAATCTGGTCTTGCATGCGCGGACTAAACATGTTGAAATTGATTTTCATTTTGTCCGGGACAAGGTTGCTCGTAAGGATCTCCAAATTCAATTTATCTCTACCAAAGATCAGATCGCCGATATTTTTACTAAAGGATTACCTTCCCAATCCTTTCATTTCTTTCGGGACAAGCTACAAATTCGCCCATTGGAATGTTTCGCTTGAGGGGGGCTGTTGAGATATGCTTCCCATATCAGATATATATCACAGATATACATCCATGATTCTATCCTTATCATTATTTGTAACTATCCCTATCTCATAGCATGTATAAATAGAATAGCATAGTCATGGAACTAATGTAATACAAAAAACTATTTTCATTTCAACTCAATAAAATATTTTACAACAGATTGTTCAAGTTGGTATCAGAGCCAATGGCCTCTGAAATTTCATCCTCCGATATTGCCACTCCCTCAACCAAAGCCCCTTCACCCATCTCCCTTCCTCATGCTCATCACTTCATCTCTCTTAAACTCACATCCAAAAATTTTCTCTATTGGAAAACTCAACTTCTTCCTTACCTTCGTGGCCAACAACTCTACCCATATATTGACGGTTCCTCCTCTTGTCCACCATCCACCATTGACATGGATGGTGTCTCCACTCCCAATCCAGCACATGCGACTTGGCAGTGTCAAGATCAACTCATTATGAGCCTTCTCAGTGCCTCTCTCTCGGATGAAATATTCCCTCTTGCCATTGAATGCACCTCTTCTTCTGATCTTTGGCTCACACTAGAGCAATCCCTAGCCTCGCCTTCTCATACTTGCCTTCTCCAACTCCGTTTGAGTCTTCAACAATTAAAACAAAATGATTGCCCAGCCACTGCTTTTCTCCATGACGCCAAAACTATTGCCGATGAACTTGCTGTTGCCGGCACTCCTCTTTCCCCTTCCGAGTTCAACCTGTATGTTTATCAAGGCCTTCATCCTGATTTCAAGGATCTTGTCACGACCCTCACGGCTCGCCCAGACCTTGTTTCATTTTCGAAACTCCACAGTCTCCTTTTAAGTCATGAGTTCCTTCATCGCAACACGACCACCCCCACTCCGACACTTGTTCCGCAGGCCCACTTTGCTCAACCCACATCTCGTGGTCGTTCGCGTGGTGGTTTTTCATATGGCAGTGGTCGTGGTGGTGGGTGCGATGGGCAAAGACCAAACTACTCCCCACTTTGGCTCCTTTTTAGGTTCTAACTCATTCTCTGTTGGTTTAGGTCTCCTTTCCACTCCACTTGCTGATCAACGTCTTCGCTGTCAAGTTTGTAATCGGCCCAATCACACTGCTCCTCAATGCTATCACCGGTTTGATCGCATGGTTGCTCCAAGTGCTCATTTCACTAGTTACGGTTCCGAACCCACTTCCAATACAAATGGTGGCTTGAGTTCTAACAATCTGATTCCCAAGGATTGGTTTCCGGATAC
>NW_021024873.1:467281-521481 GCF_004153795.1 Camellia sinensis | reverse complement strand
GCAAGTGATGAAATTGATTACAAACATGCGGTCTACGCAGGTAATGTAATTAACATGCGGTCTATGCAAGTGATGAAATTGATTACAAACATGCGGTCTACGCAGGTAATGTAATTAACATGCGGTCTATGCAAGTGATGAAATTGATTACAAACATGCGGTCTACGCAGGTAATGTAATTAACATGCGGTCTATGCAAGTAATGAAATTGATTACAAACATGCGGTCTACGCAGGTAATGTGAGACAATGCAAATGAGGCACGCATGCCAATGCAAATGAGGCACACGTGCCAATGAAAATGAGGCATGATGCAAGTGAGGCACACGTGCCAATGGGAATGAGGCACACGTGCCGATGAGAATGAGGCACACGTGCCGATGCAAATGGGGCACACATGCCGATGGAAATGAGGCACACGTACCGATGAAAATGATACAAATGAGACACGCATGCCCCATAGGATGCAAAATAATAGAAATGAGACATGCATGCCTTGTAAAATGCAAAATGATACAAATGAGACACGCATGCCTCATAAGATGCAAAATGATACAAATGAGACACGCATGCCTCATACGGAATGTAAAATGATGCGAACGGACTTAAATGCGTAACAACGTACGTGTTTCGGGATGCATGACAATGCATGGTAAGGGAATGCACGACAACGCGAACGATGCGTGAGGCGACGTATGCATCGAAATGCATGACAATGCTTGTAATAAAAAATGCAATGACAATGCATGAGAGATGTGCATGACAATGCAAGGGGTGCGTGTTACAACGCATGTAGTATGTGCATAACAATGCAACTGTGAGGCGCATGATAGCGCGATATAATGCATCGAAACAGTGCGATGAGCGCGTGCAACGCACACGGGGTAACTTTTGGATCTTGTAAAGGGCAAAAAGGATACCAAAGGATACAACATTGTATGAGTTGGAGTGCTACGCACGGAAGACGCGGTCCGAGGTCAAAACGGAGGCCGGTTGAGCGTCGGAGATACACTTTCTTGCACTTTCTTGAGCTATGATGACCAAAAACTACTCATATGGCCTAAACAGGGTTGTGGGAACACCACCGGCCGGGAGGGGAAGCCACCGGCTGTCCACCGGCTGAAAAATAGTTTCATCGGCACAATATTCTGCCGGCCGGCACAAAATGTTGCCGACCGGCAAAAAGTTCCTGAGTCGGGGCAGATTCGACATTTCACCATGGGTGTTTTAAAATAGGGTTTCTAAACCCTATTTCTCACTTCCTCTTCCGCCGAAATCCCACACCCTCTCTCTCTAGAGTGTTTTCTTCTCCTCTTTTCTCCGTTTCTTCGCGTTCTACGCCCGTTTCGTTGTCGGATTCGCGATTTTCTTCGCGTTTCGGACATTTTCAACCGAACAAATCTTTGTTTCGGTGCCTCTTTTGCCGTTCTGACCTTTTCGGGGTTTGTTCCCCTCGCTTTCCTCTTGATTTCCGTACCCTTTTCACATCCCGCCATTTTCGGCCATTTTCGACCTTCTCGGGGGTTGACTTTTCGGTTGACTTTCCGTATTCTAGCCCGATTTTCCTTCCTCCGGCTATTTTCTCATCATTCTTGACATGGCGGACGAAATTCCACGCGGTGGGACTCCCTCGGATCACGAGATGGATCCCGGGGTCGAGCTCCTACCTTTGAGCGAGCGCCCGTTCGACCCGGCGACCTACCGGCCGGCGATTCATGTCCTGCCCCCTGACGGACTTCGCCAGTTTCGGAGCTTCGAGAGGCACGTGCCACCCGAGCTATTACTGCGTGAGCCTACCTCCCACCTGTCCTTCGGCGCTTCCGAGGTAACTCTCTTTTCTCTGTTTTACTTTCTGCAATGTAGGACACAAAACTGTCGTAGCTTATTTATGCTCTTTAACTGCTTTAGCTCAGATACCCTATATACTGTAGTTGTTTGTAAACATTCGTACAACTGATATCTGCTTGAGACTGACACATGCACACACACTGCACTAGCCCTGAATCACCCAAACACACTGTATTTCACTGCATACACACTAGTACCCAGCATTTGCTTGAGTCTGAAAATATGCACACATGCTATACTGTACTGAACCACCCGAACACGCTGACGCATCACACATTATAGTTCACTGTAAGCACACCGGCACCCGGTATTTTGTTCAAATCTGTCAAACTTGCACACATGCTATATCTGCTCTGAACCACCCAAACACGCTGACGCATCACACGCTGTAGTTCACCGTAAGCACACCGGCACCCTGTATTTGTTTAAATCTATTAAACTTGCACGCATGCTACATCTGCATGCTTCTTAGAACTGCATTTTGAATGTTGCCTTGCAATTATTGTCTTCTGTTTACAGGGGGATTCCCATACCATCCGTGGGTATGGGAACACCGGCGCTCGGGAGTGGTATGCCGAGCTTCTTGATGCGGTCCGTCGCATAGTGGACCAGGCGGGCTTCGACGCTTTTTGCAGAGGACTCTCCAAGCTCATTGCATGCAGACCTCTCCTCGCCGCTCTGGTGGAGAGGTGGTGGGACACCACCGATTCATTCCATTTGTCTGCGATGGGAGACATGATGATGACTCCCTATGATTTCTCGATGCTCACAGGCATCGGGGTAGGGGGTGATCCGATCCCCTTTGATATTGACATGGACGAGTGGACTGCCGCTCAGGTCTATCTGTTGGGTGAGGCGCCACCTCTCGCTCATCCAGGCTTTGTCCGATATTCCTGGTTCGAGGTGCAGTTCAGGGTCCAGCCGACCCTTGTTGATGCAGCCCCGATGACCCCGGAGGCCGTGGAGAGGTACGCACGCGGCTTCCTCATGTTCTTGTTTGGGACGACCATCTTCGCCGACCGGGCGAACATTGTGCCTCTCTACCTGCTCAGCGCACTGGTGGACGTTAGAGACATCTTGCATTACGACTGGGGTGGCGTCGCTCTGGCCACTCTCTACGGATATATGAGCTTAGCTTCCCGCGGCAGTGGACAGTTGCTCGGGGGCTATTGGCGTGTTTGGGAGGTACATCTTCTTTTTCTGTCTTTCATTCCTGTCCTATATTTTCAATGCTCTGTACACCGCACACACTGTAGTCTGCTTTATACTCGCTGTATACTGTACACATGGCACACACATACACAATACACTGCTCACACTGCACACTCTGCACAATACACTGCACAACACACGGCTCTGCTATTTTCTGCTTTTACTTTATATTCTGCTTTATCTGATAAATGCACTGGTATTTACCTTGCAGTTATGGGTTTATGCCTACTTTCCTAGGCTCGCTCCCATACCAGTCACGGAGACTTCTCTGGTCGTCCCTTTTTCGCGTCGCTTTGACGGGAGATGCACCCGGAGGCCGCGAGAGACATTTGGCTTTTTCCGCCGCTACTTCGACACCATTACCCCTGCCGAGGTATGTTTTACTTGCAGTTCATTTAAGCTTCGCCTTTCCACTGCATATTTCAATAACAGTAGATAACAGACTGTATGTCACTTTCAGATCACTTGGCAGCCTTGGGCTCCGTTGCCAGCGACGATGCGGGACCGGTTTGCCGGTGCTGAGGAGACCTCGCGTTTCCAGATCTTACAGGAGGGCCCGGTCTGTCGGGCTTGGTACCTGGGTGAGCGTTTCCTACGCCAGACCCTAGGGTTACCGGAGCAGATAGTCCCGGTTCACCCTCCTGAGGACATGAGGGAGACCGAGAGGCTCACCACCGAGCAGATGGCCGATTATACTATCGGCTGGGAGGCGACCCGCTTCAGAGGCATCGGTGACTACAGAGAGTACGTACAGACGTACATTATGCGATCTCTGAGCGGCGACCGTCGAGCGGAGAGAGCCAGGCCCGTGGCGCCAGCAGCTAGGGCAGGAGCGGGAGCTGGAGCAGGAGCTTCGAGGAGGGCTCGAGTCCGTGGCAGGGGCAGAGTTCAGGGAGGACGGGGGACCGGTTGGCCTGCTCTACCCGCTTTATTGACTTTCCGAGGGCAGGGTGGGGCGACCTATCAGATCCCCTTCGCCCCTCCGCCGGCTGATCACGAGTTTGTCGGTGTCCCCAACTTGCCTCCGGTATGTATTACTGCATTTTTGTACAGTCATTTCATTTCAGTTTATTTGATATTCCACAGAATATTGATGTATCTGATACTTTTGCAGGCTTCTTCTGAGTACACCCGGCAGTCATTGGAGATGAATGCCTCCATGATGGGCATGCTACAGCGGACCTTCGATCTCCTGGCCCTCTACAGCATTCCGGTATGTTCTTCTGATCACGGCCTCAAGTCACTCATAAGCTGATTCACGTAATCTGATGCACGGCACGACACCTGATACACTGATCTCACAGCATCTGATACACTGCATACACTGCATTCTGCACTGTACTTTGCACTGATAAATTGCTCACGGCATTCACACATTGTACTTATACACCGCATTCTGCACTGATAAACTGCTCACGGCATTCACACACTGCACTCATACACTACATTCTGCACTGATAGATTGTCCACAGCATACTGATGCATTTGCCTTTTACGTACTTTTTTAGCCTCCCTTCCAGATTCCCGTGGTAGGAGGTGCTCCAGCTGGACCTTCCGTCCCCGCCCGCGGGAGAGATGAGGAGGGCAGAGCATTCCCCCGCACCAAGGCGGGGCGCACTCATATCGGGAGTAGTTCGCGAGCTCCAGTCCCCGATGATGATGATGACGAGGAGTTAGAGGCGGAGGCAGAGTCGGAGGCAGAGTCATCGGAGGAGGAGACCGGAGGCGACACTAGCTCGGGCTCTGATGACGATGCTGATGATGCTCCTGGACCTTCGTCCAGGAAGAGGACTAGGACAGACCGATAGCCTTCGGGGTCGCTTGACATGGATACAGATTTTTGTTATTTTTCTTCTTTCTTGTACTTTTCTCTTTTGTTGGTAGTTAGGATACTCTGTACTGCCGTAGGCAAATTTTTGTGTACTTAAAAGATTATGAAATGAACAAAATTTTTATCTTAAAAAGTGTTACATCCGTATATCTTTACATTTCATACTTTGCATCGCATCACACCATGTTACACCTCAATGTAAATGAAATTGATTGGTTGTCTGAAAATTGAACACTTGCACTGTAATAATCAGATAACTAAACAGCCAACAGCAAAATAATCCAAGCAACCCACTGCCTGATTCTGGACACACAGCCTTTACTCTACTGGGGATTAATCTGCATACAGTCCGTAACACAGCACTTGGTTCATTTTGCACATAGCAAATCCCGAACAAACAGCCCAATCTGACAAGACGGACTACGGAGGTGAAACCAGCTGGAGTTGAAACACAATCGAATATAGAGAATGGCACAACATTCTGAGCATAAATGATTTTTGTAATTAAATAAGGGTTTTTCAAACCGGGGCATCGAGCCTACAACTGAACACAGTGGGGAGGATTCAAACAAAAGGGTACACGACCTAAAACACAATGAGACACGCTCGGGAGAAACCTAGAACAAAGGTTGTGGTAAACAAAACAAAAGACACGACACACAGGCGCGTTGAACGAATACGGGGGACCTCAGATCACGAGGAGCCAGTTTCTCTGGGTATTGTTTCCCACCCTTTCTGATCTGTGATTCTCACATCACTCGGCCCTCAGCCTCGGTTTTTCTCTCAAAACCCTTTTTCTTACTTTTCTCTCAACTTACACCTCTCTATTCTTTATTCTCTCATTTTTCGTCCCTCCCCAAGGTGATTAATGGATGAATAGAAAGGTGTGGGTTCATGCCCAATGCCGTTAGATCACAGCTATTTCTTCTGGTGGGTAGAGTGCCCTCCTGGCGAGTACATTGATGACGGGAAAAAACAGAGCACCTAACTCAACTGCGCCCCTAATTCATCACTTTGACCATTTTTCGCTTTGGTTTTCTACTAAAACAATTCTGATCAAGATGAGAGTCGGATTAACGTACTTGTTAGATTTTTTATTTGAAAACCATGCAAGTCAGGCTATAAGCACTGAAAATTTTCCTTTTTGGGTCCAAGAAAATGGTCCAGTTTTGGAAAATGGAATAGTTTTCGAGAAAATAGTCAACCTCAGTAAAAATTTTCAAAAACTATTTTGCAAACAGTCAATGCTCAACGAGCATGGGACTTACCCTTTGAGATGCGCGACCTCGGATCGGAGGCAACGGAAAATTGCCCCTGGCTTAAAGGGGGTGAATGGCAACGGAAAGTTGCCCCTGGTTTGAACGGCGGCTCACAACGACTCGTGGCAACGGAAAGTTGCCCCTTGTTTGGATGGTGCCGCAGCAGTCCGCAGACAGTCTTCATTGGTGGTGGTCGAACTCTTGGACACAGAGATGATGAAGACGGTCATAACAGATATATGGACACAATCACCTTGGAAGGTGTTGGCGACTAGACTTTGGGATGAAATCGAAACCATTGCATGGACCGAGACGCTATGAAAGCGTTGGGGGCTAGACTTCAGAATGAAGTTGCCTACGTATCCCAAACATGGGAATTAAGCCTTACGTAGTTCCGGTTAAGGTACTCTCGGGTATTTTAACCTTCACTTTTCAGGCTCTAACTTTTGCCAAGGTGTCCGATGTGGGTTTTCGACCTTGCGAGCTTCTTTTCATTTTCTTTTGTTCATTTCTTTTTCTTTTTTTTTTGTATTTTTTTTTTTGCATTTTTTTTTTTGCTCTTCTTTTTTTTGTATTTTTTTTGCTTTTCTTTTTTTGTATTTTTCTCTTGCTCTAACTTTTGCCTGGGCCGCCCTTCCGGGTTTTCGGCCCAACGAGCCTCTCGAAGGGTAAAAGTGTAGCAGGTCCATGTCAAATGGTTTCTGAAGTTGGAGTCTCTCTGTATCTGGGAGAACGGTTGTTGCAATGATTTGCAGAAGAATCCATCATGGTTGCTTCACGAGCTTCTTCTGGTGAGATCTATTCTTTTGACTCGGCTTTGGTGCCTCTTGTTCGAGGGCTGCTTCAAAACTGGCCACGCGGACCTCCTCCGACAGTTGACCGTTGAACTTTCTGAACGCGTTCATGGTTCAAAACGGACGGGTTGAATCTTGAGGCTGAGAGCGATCCTAGGCTGCACAATCTCAAGAGCGATTCCACACAGGTCTTCACAGGGCCGTGTAAAACATTTGTTTTTGAAAGTTTTTAAGGAAGCGATGAATTGCTCGCGCTGAAGATAGTGTGGAACCAATCTGGATCAAGCCAGGGTCCTTCCCAATACTCACGCTGACAAGCATGATTTCATTCATTAAGGGCTTAGCATGCCTCTCTTTCTCTCAAAATGATCAAAATTTTGCAAAACCAGAGGAATTCCTTCCCCTTCGTTTTTATCACCGCAGTGTTAAAAGGGGTTTTTGAAAAACTTAGGCTAATGCAATGAGCTCGGCGCGCGGGAGAGCAAGCGAGATGTACTGTCAGCCCATTCAAATCCTCTGGTACTTATACCGAAAGCAAGCACGAAAGTGAGATAGCAACAGCTGTTTCATTCAGATTTGTTGGTGTAACTGGCCCCTCGGCAGAAACAGACTTAAAAACAAAAACAGGTAATTACAAGACAAAATGGTGTTCGGGAAAACAACCCCATAATCACCTGGTATTCTATACAAAGGGGACTGACTTGATACAACAAGACAGACCCTTAAGCAAAAAGACTGACTCAAAACAAAGAGACAGACTCAAAACAAAAGACTGACTCGATACCCAAGCCAGAATTTACAAAACTCGGTTTCACCGATGCTCAAAAATGCGTGCCTGATGCTACATCCAAAATATACCGAATGCCGCCCGCAGGTGGTTCACTTTACATACTTACAGTATCTGTGTCTTCAAAATCCAGTAACTGGGCGGTAACGGACTTGGCTGACGTGGGCGGGAGGATAACCTCGTTGTCGATCAAATCTTGCACCTCATAACGGAGGCGGAAGCAATTGTCGGTAGCATGGCCTGTCTGCTGGTGGTACGCGCAGTACTAAGCAGCATCATGCGTAGCGGGGAGATTCTTCGGGAGAGGATGAGGCTCCAAGGGTTTAAGGTGCCCTTTCTCGGCAAGGATCTGAAGTGCCTTGGACAGAGGCATGTAGAGAGCATGAAAGGTCCTGCGCCCCCGGGGTAGGTACTTTGGAGTCTGAGCGCTCTTACTAGCCGCACAAGCGAAAGGGTCGACAGGCGCCACCTTAGCTTTCTGATCTTTCCCAGGTGCAGGGGCGGGAATAGGAGAAACTGTTCTGGCATGACGGGGCCCATCCCGACTTTCTGATTGACTTGAACTAACCTCAGGTGGAGTGGGGAAAGCATCCTCCATAGTTTTTGCCACAACTGCGGATACCCGTTGCTTGTTCATCCCCCCGGCTTTCAAAGCCTCGACTGCCCACAGCAGTTGTTCAATAGGATCGGCATCTACCTTTGCTTTATCTTTTCCTCTGGCGTCAGCCTGATCAAGGGTTTGGGTCGATGTCGGCATGTCATTGCCATAGCTGGAGGCCATCTCTGGTTGGCTAAGTTCGATCACAATTCGCCCCAACAGCGGGGGCTCCTGGGGTACAAAACTCCCGGCATATGGTGCGGCTGGTGGTGAAGCTGACATTCCGTAGGCGAGATCCGCCACAGACCTCTGGAGATCACCTATCATCCCCATTAGTTCAAAGGTGGTGGGCTCACGAGCCTGATACAACTGGGGGACCCAGACCGGGTGCACAACAAGCGACCTGGGTGGATGTGGCATATCAATGTTGGTCTCACTTTGCAGAGTGATCCCTTGATCTAATGCAGTCGTCATAACCACGAACTCTTCTGAATTCTGCGTCGTCATAAGTCCTGCCTCAGCAAGGGGGATCACTGGCTATTCTGTATCAACTCTCCGATCCTCTGAACTGAAAGGAAGAACAAACAGCATTTCAGCCCAAACAGATCAAACACGGGCGTAGCCGAACAACTGCACTCTACTACTGATCACTGTTCCCCAGAAATCACTGTCCCCAAAACTGAACCCTGATACCCGCAGATAACTGATTCTTAACAACACTGATACTGGTGCCCTTGAGCCCGATACTCAAATTTGCAAACTGATATGTACGTTCCTGTAGAGATACACTCTAAAAGTACATAGCAAGTAAAGAGAGCCAAAACACCCCTATGTTGGGGTAGGGTTTCCCTGTCCTATTTTGTCAGGAGCTAGAGTTTCACTATGCACGCAGCAGCTTCAAACAACCTAACATCGGGTGAGCAACCTGTCCTAGCTTGGAATGGTCACTATGGATCCGAATATGCACCAGGTCGAATGGTAGAAAAGGGTGCCCTGGTAAAAACCGGGGTTTGTGTTCCCATACTGTCAGAGCCCATAACCGGTCAGCCTTATGGTCATACCTTGACAAGACAAGCCTCCGGCAAACCGTTCAGGAATGGCAGATGGCAAACACGGTGTCCTAGGCGCACCAATGCATATGCAATGCAAAGAGACACATAAATGAGATCAAAACAGGATATCATGAGTTCGAGTCAAGCTCTCTAAATCCCCAGCAGAGTCGCCAGAAACTGTAGACGCGCCCGCGTGGGGGCGTCACTACAGTTCGGACTCAATTTGTCACGGTTCTTAATCTGAACCAAAGAGTCCAAATCTGCAAATCGTTTTGAGAAAACAGATTTTTAGAAAAAGAAGTGCCAAACATGGACTGCTTTGCCAAATACAGAGTCGCCACCTAAATATTTTTTAATGGGAAAATTTAGGAAACCCTGACTCGGTGCCAAAGGCCACGTGTCCGTCACTGCCAAAGTTGCCTCGGCTCGGGAGCTTAGGTACGATCGGGGAAGGTCAGCTATGAGCACCCCCTTTCGCCCGGTCCGAAGACCGGCCTCTACTAACCATGATATCTGATTTTGACAACGTTATGTGTTCTTATTCCGGTTATTAGCCTAGAATTACTATGTTATGCGCACAGCAAACAAGTATAGACTAGATTGCCTAATTTGGAAACAAGCATTGCATATCCGTTTGTTTTGAAAAGCGCTTTGGAATTTGCTACTCGCAAGTAGGCTAAATACGGATTTCAACGAGTTTTTCCAACTCAAACAATCCAACCTTCACCCACAGGCATTCAAACTATTTATCACATAAGCATTTAGCCGCATGGTAAGCATACTATCATGGCAACACTCGCACGCATGCAACATGCTAAAGCGAAAATACTTACATCGTACTCCGTGCCAAAACAATAAACTAGTTAGCAAACATGCATGTCCTAGTTTATGTTTAAAATGGCTAATGCAACACATACAAGATGTACTTAGAATAGCCTCGGCTAACCTAAGCATGGCATGTGAAGTGCAGTCAATCAATTGATGCACGTATTCAATTTGGAATTTGAAATACATATGCAGTTCGAATGATGCGCCGAGCTTGGTGCATGTAAGACAAATGAATGAATGCACGCATGCATTGCATGAGGTATGCTAACCTTAAACGTGCCCTAATACTAACTATCAAAGCGGGTAAATAAAAGGGAAGAAAGAAGTGGGGATTGGAAGGCATACACACCACTCACACACACTTATTACAGATTTGCCCTCGCCCGGAGGGACCGAAAGAATATAATACAAATTAATTAACTACACAAGCTAATTAAATATTACAAATTGCCTAATCAGTTAACAAACTAATTTAAACTAGGAAAAGCAGTAAACCGCCTCGGGAGGAGAGCCAGATGCAGCGCATGCTCGGGTCCCGCTCGGAAGTGCACAACCATGCATAGTTTGCCTCTATTTTCCCTGCTCTTCTTCTCTGAAGACTGCCAAAGTCTCAAGGATGCCTCTCTGGATACTGGAAATCACCACCGGCAGAGTAGAATTGCCACCGGCAATGGATTGTGGTCACCGGCACAAAGTGAATCCATCGGCTGGTGATTTACTGCCGGTCGGCCATGTATACTGCTGGTCGGCAAAGAATGTCTGCAGAACCTGCAACTCACAGCAGCAGAGGACAGAACTTGCATGGCAATACAATTCAAGCAATGTATGCACCAGTCATGTCCCGTATCATGTTTGTGACTCAAAAGGGCATGTGTCTCGATTCTCGGATCACCAATCACGCATTTCCATGCATGATGGCCCAAAGAATCAAGTGTGCAAATTTCATGTCAAATGAAATGCAAACCAAACAAACGAACCAAGGCCCAATTCCTATCACCAAGTCAAGGAACAAGGCATGCATGCAAGATGCAATGCAACCTAGGCATGCAAACTAAGGATGCAACATGGCATGGCAAGACACTTATGCAAGCATACAAGCAAACATGAGGCAATGCAAACGGATGAAAAGATGGACTTATACATGATTTAGGCAACTCTAAATAGGCCCAAAACAGTGGCCAAAGTAACCAAAATATAGGACCAAAACACATACACACATGCACATGTTAAAGGGCCAACACTTAGGCACAAATGAGGCAACTCTCAAGCTCATTTGAATGAGGCAATTATGGACATATGGCATGCAAGGTAAGCATGGGAACTCATGTTAAGATGGTGTCAAACCAAGCAAACAAAATAGACCAAGCATGCAATGAATGGCCCAAGGACTTGAAGCAAGTCAAAGGGACTTGAACCATGGCTAAGCCAACCAAGCCTCACAAGGCTAAGAGGACTTAAAATAGGTTCAAGACAGACCTAGACCATGCAAAGGGGACTCTTAGATGGCATCTAAGTGGCTCAAATTCAAAGGCATGCACAAATGCCAAAACATGGAGCATGCTACACAAGCTTTCAAAGCATTAAAGGTACATCCAAGGCAAGCATATAGGCATGCAAAGGGGACTGAAATGACATGTAGGGTGGTTCCAAACCACCGAAACGATGCAAGCAACACATACTACACATTCACATACTTGAAGCATACAAGCTCGAATACAAAGGAGCTATACCACGCATGCCAAGATCAACCCAAACAACTATGGACAGACCTAAAACATTGCAAAATGAGCACAAAACCTTCACAAGAATAAGCCTAAAACATGCTAGAGCAAAGGCTAACAACCTAAGGCATATTAAGGCAATAACAAGGCATTACATGGTAGGTATGCTAAGCATGCATGGTGTACCAAAACCAACACATAAAAAGGTTATATCATGGCATAATAAGCATGGAAAATAGCCAAGGCATGATCAATACACATTCTAACATGATGCTCCCTCAAGAGGCCAAAAGGGGCCCTTTCAAGGACAACAAGGAGAGGGGGTGGCCCTCCCCTTTTGGAGACTTCAAGGCACCATCTTCGCCACTAAAATCCTTCAAGATTTCAGTGGTGAAGAGGCCCAAACACCAAAGTCTCGAAACTCACTCAAAAAAGCACAAAATGAGGCCTTACAAGGCTTAGGAGGGGTCAAACAAACCCAAACCACAAAACACTCTTAATAAACAATCAAGAGGGCTAAAAAATAGAACTTTTTTACGTTATACACTAAACACAAAAACAGTTCAAAGATGGGTAAAAATACAATGCAAACACCTCCAAACCACAAAACACTCTAATGAAAAATCAAGAGGGCCTAAAAACAGAACTTTTTTGTATTATACACCAAGCTCAAAAACGATTTTAAGACAGGTAGAAATACAATACAAGATTGCGGAATAAAGAGGCAAAATTATTATCCTTGAAGACCCCTTCAACAATGGTGCTCCAACAGCTCCTTCTAGGTTGAATCATGCTCCAAAACACCAAAACCAGCCTCTTAGAACCTCAGTAGCTAAGAGAAGGTGAAACACTATGTGTTTGTGTGCAATAGTAAGAACAAGTGCACCTAGAACACTTCAAGAGAGGGAAAGAGAGATAGAATATGTATCAAACCCTAACCTAAAACCAGAGCTCTCCTCTGTGTTTCTATCTCTAAAAGTCTAAGTCTCTAACCCTAATGCCAGAGCAGAAGGGCTCCTCTTATAGAGCTTCTTGTCTTGTAAAGCTTACAAGACAAGCTTCTAAAGAGGGAGATCCCTCCATACACGTGTATGGAGGGGAGCCAAATGCAAGACAGCTGTGATAAAATATCTGCAAAAGCAGATGCACAGTAGTCGACCGGCCAAAGATGCCATTTTGGCAAAAGGGAGTGCCGACCGGCAATAAATAGTGCCGACTGGCAAAATACATTGCCGGTGGAAGCAAAAACCAGCCGGTGGCCTCTGGCCATGGCCGGTGGTGTGTGAGGATGCCTCACAAGGCATTTCCTGCCCCTCCAAGGCAAAACACAAGTGTTTGGTGCAAAACCAGACACTAAGCAGTCAAGTTCGGAGATCCTGAGGCAAGGCGCGTAGCCGAGACCTCCGGGAACTCCAAACGAACACAAACAAGGGTAATCACCAAGTGTTCCAATGGTGACGTCCAAGTCTTGAGGACGGTCAAAAATGGGGTGTCTACGTGACAGCCGATGGAACACCTCAAACACTTCGGGAGGGACCAATGTGAGTTGTGGAAACTTACGAAACTAGCACGGGACTTCCGGTTTGAAAACTAAGTCCAAAAACGTACTTTTTCACACTTAAGCTTGAAAATAGACCACCGGGGGTCAAAATCGTGCAACAGCCACGGGACGGCCCGGGGAACACCTCAAACACCTCGAGAGGGACCAATGTGAGTTGTGGAAACTTATGGAACTAGCACGGGACTCCCGGTTTGAAAACTAAATCCAAAAATGTACTTTTTCACACTTAAGCTTGAAAATAGACCTTCGGGGCCAAAATCGTGCAACAGCCACGAGACGGCCTGGGGAACACCTCCAACACCTCGGGAGGGACCAATGTGAGTTGTGGAAACTTGCGGAACTAGCACGGGACTCCCAGTTTTAAAACTAAGTCCAAAAATGCACTTTTTCACACTTAAGCTTAAAAATAGACTTTCGGGGCCAAAATCGTGCAACAGCCACGAGACGGCCCGAGGAACAACTCAAACACCTCGGGAGGGACTAATGTGAGTTGTGAAAACTTACAGAACTAGCACGGGACTCCCGATTTGAAAACTAATTCGAAAAATGCATGTTAAATTGTATATTTTATGGATAAGATAATAATTGTCTAAGGGCATGTTGGGTAATCCACCCTTGATATTTTATTTTTGTTGATATTAGTAGACATGTTTTTTTGTTGGATATTAGGAGATTTGTTTGGTAATCCGCATGCGGTTGATATTATATTTTTGTAGAATTAGTAGACATTTTTTTGTGGATATTAGGAGACATGTTTATAATCCGCATGCAGTTCATATTGTATTTTTGTGGATAGTGCTGAAATTCGATTGTGATGTTTATGAAAATGAACAGATTTCTGTATTGATTTGTAATAGATATTTTATTGAACAGGTTATTGAAATGCGCAAGGAATTGTTATTGAAAACAAAAAAAAAAAAAAAAATTGGAAGAAAATAGTACCCCCATTTTCAAAATTTTTAATTTTTATTAGTGACGAAATAAAAAATGTCGCTATTAGTTTGCAAAAAACATGACGAATAATTTTGTCACTAATGATACAATACCAAACAAATAATTTCATTACATTTGCTGAATATTTCGTTGCTAAATTGAAATATTTGGTGACAAAATATTTTTTGTCATTGAAGAATTTTATTTTATGCTCATTTTAGTGACGAATTTTTTTGTCACCTTAATCCATATCGTTGGTGAGGAAAACTTTCGTCACTAAAATCTATTTGGTGACGAAAAATTTCGTCTCGAAAAATAATTAAAATAAAATATTATTTAGTTTTGGCGACGAAATTGATGTTATAGAGGACAAAAAATTCAACATTCGGAGACGAAACATCTCGTCGCCAAAAATCAAAAATAGGTGTCGAAACTTTTTTTTGTTACCAGGTACTTTCAGCGACGACGTATAGGTCACGAACGTGGTGAAAAAAAATTTCGTCGCAGATCACTTTAGTGACGAAAATTTGATGTTTGGAGACAAAAATAGTCTTGTCACCAAAGGCATTTTTTATTGTAGTGCGAGATTATTTTAACCCTAGACTAAAATAATTAAAAAGTCAAAAAATTAAAAAACCAACCCCACATCCACTTGTCACAAATTAGACTATTTATTAGATGAAATGCCTTATTTATTTTCAGTCTTATTTCGATACATAAAGAAAACTATTACACGGAGATAGGATTCACAAGCAATGAGATGATGATATCTTTGGTTTGACCTTTCGAATTAGTGTAACCATCACCATGTCCATAAATGACTTCCATCATACGTGAGAGATTAAGAGTTGGTAATAGTAGAGGCAAAGGGAGGAGCCTATTAGGGTTTTGGAGTTCTTCATTGATGTCTTTCCAAGCAATGTCCACCATTTCTCTTATTTTCCCACATGCTTCTTCCTCGGACACACCGTGTTCCCTCATGTAGCATTGCACACCTGAAGGTGCATCCCCTCTCTCTTGCTCAACCTTCAAAATTTAGAGAAAAAATCGTTAGATTTCCACAAGCCAAACACACTTTTAGTGTTAACAATATTTGGGTCAAAAGAAATATTGTTCTATTGTATTTCGCTAGGGATCTTTTGTCCAAATCTCTTATGCCCTCTTGTTTTCTCTCTACCACCTGACAAGGTTAGAGAGATCAATTGTGTGATACAAAGATGACTTAAGACAGATAATATAAAAAGACATTGACAAAAGATCTAAGCTCATATTTGAGTTTGACATTAAGAAATGTAACTGCATTACTTGTAGCATAATAGCATCAAGAATATAAACCGATACATATTGAAAATTGGGTATCATGGTAGTAAAATGTTTAAAATCATTTGCAAAAAATAATTTTATAAGAGTCGAACTAGTTATATAGATTATGAATATAGGCTGATATTTAAAAATCATTATTTGACCTCAATATGTTGTGAGGTACCTTATGAGTTTGGATGTCATCAACCAGCCTAGCAATTAGCGCACAAGACTTCACAATTTTGGGAACATTAAGCACCCAATCAAAGGCTTCCTTAGTTGCAATCTTTCCAATGCCAACAAGGGATTGAACAGCCAGCATAGGATAACCACTGCTCATCACAGAAATGCTCATGTACTCCTCAAATGTAGGCATATACTTGGTGTTAAACCAGTTTGCTTCCACAAAGTAGGCTCTAACTAGACCTTTCATCTGAAGAAAACCACACAAATGTAAGTGTTAGACAGCTATTATGCTGAAAACTAATTTAAAGATAGTCTTGTTTGGATGAGAGAAAATTTTAATTACTTACTGCTTCTTTTGCATAGTATATGTGGTAGAATCTCCCCTCGTGGGTCGTTATCTTGTCCTCCATTTCGTTCATGACATCTGAGAGTGCCTCAAAGCAAACTTGCATGTATTCAGGTAAATCACTGATAGCCGCTTCTTCCCACCTATGAAATTAGTGATGTGATGTTTTTAATCAAAAGAAGACGTATCAATATCAATTGCGGTGTAACGGTATCAGAAGTATCAATCAAGTGATATATATAAAAATCTAGTGTCGTGGGTGTGAATTTTAAAGCCACCAGTAGCAAGCAGTTGAACCAGGTGTAATGATCAACTATGAACTAGCCATATCGGTTGTAAATTAGCTCGTGATTAAGCTGCTATGAACTGATACTTATCGAGAAGTGGCCAACACAAATGTAATTTTTATTGGGACTAATATACAAGTTTACAAGTATCAGATGGATTAAAATTGCACGCATACCTTTCTATTGCATCTGTAAATAACTGAAGTTCTTCAGGGGTACCATACACATCATAAATGTCATCTATGACAGAAGCTAATGCTATTATTTTAGTCATGAAGCTTCTAACAACAGAGTACTTGGGCTCAAAATAAACCCCTAATATCCAGAGGTAGCACTCCACCAATCTATCCCTTGCGAAAGGTAACTTCGTTGCAATCTCTTTCTCTTTCCACCACCTGAAAAATTAGATTATCAACAAAAGATAAAAAAAATTAAACAAAAATTACATTGAAATTTCCATAAAGAAAATGTGAAGATTTAATGACGTGTCTGTAAAGACGTGTCTTTAAAGTAGTCAATGGTCTAATTTTAAATTTATATTTCCCGTTTATTTTTTAAATATAAATATAATTAAATTATGTGATTATGATTGTCATATTAATTTAATTTGTTTCATAAATGATTTATACACAAAGATCAATAAAATAAAAAGATCAAATCATTAGAATAAGACTTGTGATGGCCCACAGGCCACCACTAGACTGATCTGATCCAAATAATGGATTGTAAACAAACCAAACTGTATAAGATAACAATAGCTAATTAATAAGGGGTTGTTTGGGATGAACTAAATAAGTGTACTTTTGACTTTTTGAATAAAAAAGTAGAGGAAAAAAAGATAATTGTTTGGGATAACTTTTTAACTTTTACGAAAAAATGTGTATTAAAATATTATATAAAATAGAAAAATTACCATATTACCCCTAAATATATAAATGCATACTGACAGTGATGGTAACCATGAAGCCAGTATGGAGGGCAGCAAGATGTATAAGAGCAACTTGCCTACGGTGCTGTTCGGACTGAATGGTATTGTTCGGCTCGTGGGAGCCCACCACGGGTCCCGTTTTGATAATTGGAATCATTTAATATATAGAAATCGTCGAGCATTATATACTTATAAAAAATTACGTTGATCGGATATCGATAACTATTTAGTTGGATTAGTTTTTTGTCAACCGTTAATTTGTGCACCGTCTATTTTTTTTATATAAAACTGATTTGAACATATAGTTATCGATATTCGATCAAATTGATTTTTTACAGACATATAGTACTCGACGAGTTCTACATATTGAATGGTTCAGATTATCAAAACGGGACTTGTGATGGGCCCTCACCGGACGAATAGTACCGTCCTGTGTAAATTTTGTATGCACCCGCTTGATGAGTTCATACCATCACTTCAAACCAAAACATCACTTCAGCCAAAAAGTTGGCTTGTACTTTTTTTGGGAAAATTTGTATTTTTTCTATTTTTTTTTAAATAGTGATAACCTTTTGACTTTTTATTTTTTTTCAAACATGCCAAACCAACCCTAAATAAAGTCACCTTGTGATGTCACTTATTTTTCTCTGGTGCAACCTTTGTAAAAGATTGAAATCCAGCTTTGCTAGCTCCAACAAAACAGAATTTCTTTCTAAATCAGCTTGGTAGACATTGATGTAGTGCCTGGCCTCTAATCTGGGCATTCCTTTATGGAGAGGTACTTCTAGAGAGTGCATAACTTGCTCAGAGAGAAGAGAGTTTAGATGTGCTAACATAGACCTCAAGTGCTTGCTTGTAAATTTCAATGCTTCTTCCAATATATCTTCCCCTTGAACCCTTAAATGTGATGCCTCATATAAGCATAGCAAAGCTCTTGCATTTTCTTTCAGCACTGACTTGAACTCACCTTTCTCATCTGTGAACTTTTTAAATGAATCTAGTTGGGGACAAAAGAAAAAAAAGACGCGTAAGAAACATGATAGCTTAGTGAGCTACAAGAGTTTGTCGTGTTTGGAAACTTACCAGAAGAAACATGATAGCCTTGTTGCCTAAAAAGTCTGAAACAGAGAGCAAACATATAGAGATCATCATCATCATCACCACCACCACCACCACCACCATAGTTGATTTGAGTGCTGTAAATTGATTGGAGTGCCTGCTCAATCTCATACTCAAAATCATATGACAAGCCAAGGCGTTGGAGTGAATCGATAAGGATCAATGTTTCTTTCAAAGGTTCAGTTCTTGCATCACGTAGCATCCCTCTCACCTCATCTTTAAGTTCCTTCACTCTCCCTTCTTCCTTCTGATTTGGTTTCTGCATAATTTTGAAAGTAAGTAATGAGTTACAAACAAAAATAAATAATATATATATATATATATGTAGTATGATATATATAGTATGATATATTTATTCCAAATGTTAAGTGTGTTCTCAATGTTTCCCATCACAAATATATATTAATGTGTATTAATTAGGCGTTGTTGTTGTCGTTGTTTTTGTTTGTTGTATATATATAAGGGTGATTATTCAATACTCCCGGAGTATGGATACGTGGTGCTCCATAATGTTTTGATTGGTGGAGAGACACAACTGTCCACGATTTATGTTGGAGATGAGGAGACAACATGGGACTAACTAATTGGTGATTGGTTTGGAATATGGACACGTGGTGCTCCGGGAGTATTGAATAATTTCCCATATATATAGTATGATATGTTGAGTCATGGATCTATCAATTTTTTATTTTTTATTTTTTTAAAAAAAACCCATCAATTAATATTATAATATAAATAATAAGGTTACTTATGTTTCTAACAGTTTAAAATTTTAGGTGAATTAGTGGTTAATAGCTTAATATAATATTAGGCAATAACAATTTAAGTTTATAGATGAATGAGTGGTTAATAATTTAATTCATATTTATTTATAAAAAACCACTATCATGTCATCTTGTATAAAATTTTAGAAAAATATAGTATTTTCTTTGGGAATTACTTAAAAAAAAAATAGTGAATATTTTATTAATATTTTATCTTACGCCTTTTTTATAAGATAAAAGACATATAATATTTTTATAGTAGTTGAGATCTCTCAACATTTTCATAAAAAAAATTTGATACAGGAAAATTGCCCTTCGGTAAAGTAGTTTATTTATTTATTTATTATTATTATTTTTTGACCTTTATATATTATAGGGTTGTTTAGCTAGCATAAAAAAAGTGTAATTTTTTTTAATATCTTTTTTGAATTATATCATCTCTTTATTTTTTTTTATATCCTTTTGTAAAAAAAATAAAAAAAAATATAATATTTATTTAACACTTCCCAAACAACATCTATATCACGTTTTATATTAGGCGAGTTTGTTTTTCCAAAAAGGTTGGAGTTGAATGAAAATATTGTCCAATGGAAAAGTCGGTTGAACGGAAAGTATGTTGAATTAAACCTTAGTGAAGTCCAACATGTGAATTACACTATGCGTTGCACGCGTGGCAAATCGTATTTTTAAAAAAAAAAAATTAAAAATCGATAATAACAAAAAAGGGCAAATTACATATACCCCTCAAGATTTGGCTAAATTACAAATATCCCTGAGGTTTGAGAAATTACAAATTTTCCCCCGAATGATATATTTGCATAACAAATTAGGGAATAATTTGTTATAAAATTTAAACCTCAAGAGGCAAATTGTTATGAAAATACAAACTTTAGGGACAGAATGTAATTTCTAAAACCTCAGGAGTATCTGTAATTTAACCAAATCTCAAGGGAGGTATATATAATTTGCCCCTAAAAAAATTGGAAAACGTCTCTCTTTCACTTCTAGATAATTATTTTTTTAAAATTATTTAAATTATACCAAACATTCTAAAAAAAAAAAAAAGCACATGAATGCATGGCAAATTTTATTTTTAAAAAAAATAAAAAATCAATAATAAAAAAAAAATTAAAACGTCTCTCTTTCACTTCTAGATAATTAATTTTTTTGAATTATTTTTATTTATACCAAACATTTTGAAAAAAAGCACATGTTTTCCAAAATAATTTTTTTGAAAAAATTATTTAAAAAACTCCCAAGATTTAACCCTTCTAACAAATTAAACTTTAAATTTTTTCAAATAAAATCATAAACTTTTAAATTTGTAGCATTTAAAGCCAACGTCTATCTCCCTTATAAGGTAAAAAAAAAATTAAAAAAATTGCAACACGTGTTGTCATCTCACACTATAACATATAAGAATTTTGGAGACTAAATTTTTTGGTCTCTAAAAGTGAAAATTTGGTTACAAAAAATATTTAAGGACTAACTTCTATTATTGTGAGGATAGTCGCTAAAAGGTCGTCTCGAAAAGTAAAAAATAAGGCTTTTAGCGACAAAATTTTAAAAATGTCACTAATAAATAGACTTTTTGAGACAAAATAATTTGGTCTCAAAATGATTTTTTTTTTAGACAAAAAATTTGGTCCCAAAATGATAATAATTTATCACTAATGTCCAATTTTCGTTGCTAAAAATATAATAACGATACTTTTTGTAACAAAAATATTTGGTCCCTAAAAAATAATTTTGTCCATAAATTTTAATTTCTAAAACCTTAATTTTTTGTAGTGTTAATTGCATTTCTAATTTCATGTCAATCCTAAATTTTAATACCACCAATGATCGATCTCATAATCCAAGCTTAGAATCTAGAGGTGTGCTCCATAACTTTAGGTTCAAAACCTCTAGGTTCAAATAACGAAATAACCAAATTGAAACTGAACTTAAAAGTATAGAGATTAAATTATTCAATTTAAAATAATAAGAATTAAAATAAAATTTGAGCCAAATTAAAAGGGTTAAAAGTGTGGTTTACCGTAGAAGAAAATAGCAGCAAAAAATGAGAGAAAAATAAAAATTGATTAACCAATTAAAAGAGCATTTTGTTACACAACCCACATAAAATTAAGTAGGTGTTTTCAGATGAAATAATAATAATAATAATATATTATTATTATTATGATGTGTATATAGCCTTTATACCACATAGAAATAAATGAAATTTGTCAAAATATATGTATTTATATAAATGGGCTTACAGTGTTGTGAGGATTGTAATTGAGGAAGTGATCCCCCCAAATGCTAGGATGGTAACCTGCTGATCGTCGAATCACATCCTGTTTGGCAGTATTGGTAGCCATGATCTCGGTGGAGAGAGAGAGAGGGGGCAAAGATAATATCAAATGCTATTATGAGATATGAAGATTGTGGTTGTGGAGTACTTTAGAACTATTTATAGGCAAGTGAAAAAGACTTTTATTGATCATTTGTTAAAAGCAGCCTTCATACGGCATTACATGAAAGGAAAATGATTTTGGGGTTATTGGGTATCATTTTTCCCATGTGAAGGGGGAGACAAACATATTGCCTGCAAAATTAAAAAATAGTAGTGATATGTAGACGTGATTTGTGTAATTTAAATAAGTAAAAGTAAAATAAAAATTTATTTTATATATATATATATTTTGATCAACAAAAAGGAAATTCTTCATTAATGAAAGAAAAACTAAGAATATTACTAAAAGCTGACTTTTTACCCTTGTTGTCAAAATACTCCTGAAATTTATAATTTAAGTCTCACAATTTTATCACAATTTTTTTTTTTTAATTTGTCACAAATTTAATCATGTAACTTTTAATCCCTTGTTAAAATTACAAACTTAGGTGAGCTCAACCGAAACAACTTGAGTCAAGCTTAAATTTTATTAAAGATTGAACAATATAATTTTTAATTAAGTGAGGACCTACTCAGAAATTCAAAAATTCAAATTAAATTTGAGTGGACTTAGGCAGAAACACCAAATAATCTGAGCAACCAAAACAAAATTATATATATAAATTATTCGCTAATTTTTTTTTAAAAATAATAAATATAATTAATTAAAAATTTAATATTAATGAACAAAATAAAAAGCAATATACTTAAGATTTCCAATAAAAATTTTCTTGAAAATATTTAAAAAATACACCTTTTAGAAAGGATTATCGAACAAAGGGTTATTTGGGAAGTGTCATATTAGTTTACTTTTTTATCCTTTTATCTTTTTTTGGTCACATTAGATTTTTACTTTTCTATACATTTTTTTTTGTAAAAAGTAAAAAAATATACTTAATTATCTTTTTTGGGTCATATCACATCTCTACTTTTCGGTACATATTTTCAAAAAAAGTAAAAAAAAAAAAAAATACTTATTTAGCACTTCCAAAACTATCACTAAGTTGATATTAAAAAAATTTACTTTTTATAATGGCATAAATAATTTAAATATGATTTTTTGGAAATTCTTTTTAATTTAAAAATTAAAATAAAATATTAAATAGAATTAAAAAAAAATTCTTACAAAATAAAAATATTTGAATAAAAAAAGGTAAGAAGAAAATTTAATATGATATTTTATTTAATCTGAAAATAATTCTGGATGAACAATAAATTATCACCTATAACCTTCTTTTTTTTAATTTTTTTTAAATAAAAAAAGTTTAATGAACTATCACTTTTAATAAAAAAAAATTAAAAATTAACGTTTCTTTCTAATTTATGTAGCAAAAGTGACTTTTTAACAATTGGATCCAAAGATATCTTTATTCTTAATTTTAATTTTTTTAATTGACAATTGAGATATTAAAAAAAAAATCTACCATATTTGGTAAGTACTAAAAAAGTTATGTTTTGTTCTTTTGTTAAAAAAATAAAAAATTTATATTAAAAAGTATTATTGTTCAAGTCTTTATAGTTCAAAAGGATATACTTTTTTTTATATAAAATTTAAAACAACAAAAGAAAAAAATTAATAGCAATTAATAATTTAAACACATGTATTTAAAACAAATTATATTTAGACGAACAATATTATGACACATGTGAATATTGATTTCATTCTAATTGTAGTAATATAGTTTGAAGAAGAATTTAAATTTGAAATTTTATTTTATAATTTAATAAAGGATGCAAAATTTAAGGAATGGATATTGATCTCATTCCAATTATAGTAACATAATTTAAGAAAAAATCCAAAATTGTAATTTTATTTTAAGAATATAAAATTAATTTATAGACCAATCATATTGTAAAATGTATTAACAAAAAATTAAACAAAATTTTAAAAAAAAAAATGAGATAAAAGAATTACAACTTTCAACCTTAATGAAATGACAATATTTTGCAATTATAATAGTATATAGATATATAGATAAATCATGAAATAGATCATTATTTAAGACTTATATATTATGGGTTAAATTGTTATAAATTTAAATTTAAATTAATGGAATACTTTCCATGTTTAGTACCCCTCAAATTTAAATTTTGAAATGTATTAGTATACTTTCTATTTTTTTTATTTTATATATTTGATATACTTTTCATATTTGATTCCCTTAAATCAAACTGCCTCTCCCTCTCTTCTTTTCTCTTTGCTCTTCTCTCTCCGACGAACTTTACCTCCATCATCGGAGTTCATCGTCGTCATTTGTACTGGACCGGACTAGATACAGTAATCAAGTATATGACAGATGGTATGCTTCTGAGAGAGATTTGATTGATGAGAATTTATCTCAGTATTCAGTTATAGTGCTTGATGAAGCTCATGAGAGGACAATCCACATTGATGTCTTTTTTGGATTGTTGAAGCAGCTTGTAAAGAGGAGACTTGACCTTCGATTGTTTGTCACATCCGTCACATTAGATGCAGAGAAATTTTCAAGTTATTCCCTTAACTACAATATCTTTACAATTCTTGGAAGAACTTATCCGATGGAGATACTCTACACCAAATAGCCAGAAAGTGACTACCTAGATATATCTCTAATCACTGTTATAGAGATCCACTTGACAGAACCTGAGCGTGATATCCTCATCTTCTTGACTGGTCAAGAGGAGATTGCTCTCTCTCTCTCACAACTCATACACATATAAACATCCATGTATATAGTATGAAGTTAAACTGTTTGACAAAATACTTCTTAGAACTCCAAAACACATAACTGTGAGATTTGGTTTGACAAAACTCCTTTTAGAACTGTAAAACATATAGCTATGAGCTTTGAAGCTAACTTGTTTGATAAAATGTTTCTTAGAAAAATAATCATAGAGAAAAACAATTACAATTTTCTCTAGTTTGTTCAAAACACAGAGAAAATTATGATTGTTTTTTTTTTGTTTCTAGGTAGCCCAAATTTCTCTAGTTTGGTTTGATTTTGAATGACCAATAATAAAGAAGTTTAGATAACCAAGAAATATTTCCTGGTAGGTAACTAGAGAAATTCTTTGATTTTGAATGACCAATAATGGCTATGAGAAATTTGGAGAATCAAAAGCTTCTTCTGCAACCATATATCCAAAGAAAAAATATTAGAGAGTGAGAGAGAGTTTAGGCTAAGATGAGACTTGAACTTACTTTGTCCAAAGAAATTAGAGTGGGAAATCCAGAGAAATTTGGCAAGAATTTCTCTGGACAGTGGGAAGTCCAGAGAAATTTAGAGAGAAGTCCAGAGAAATTTGGAGAGAATTTCTCTGGACAGTGGGAAGTCCAGATAAATTTGAAAAGAAGTCCAGAGAAATTTGGAAAGAAGTCCAGAAAAATTTGGAGAGAATTTCTCTGGACAGTGGGAAGTCCAGAGAAATTTGAAGAGAAGTCCAGAGAAATTTAAGTCCAGAGAAATTTGGAGAGAATTTCTCTGGAGATTGAAATTTCTCTGGATCAATGTGTGAGGGACCTTAGACATTATGAAAATATTTGATATCCTTTATGCTATAAACTCTTAATACCAGGGACCTTAAAAAAAAATCCCCCCTCTCCTATTTTTAGTAATAGAAGAGATCCACAATATTATTTTATAATGTCTAAGGTCCTTCAACTCCCACATTCGTATATCACAGAGAAATTTAACTCTATGAAATATTATAAAATCGTTACATATATTTTTTTGTTCTAGGTTTCGATCAATCGCAACTATGGAAAGAGGGTGGAGCCATGAGAGTAGCAGCGAAGGTAGTTGGAATCACCATCGTGAACAACGATCTTTGCAGCGTCCCGTTGGTATCTCCGGCGGAACATCAAGTCAGCTCAGCCACTCACAGAGCCAGTCGTCCTATCTCATCTATCATTGCTTCTTCCGAAGAGGTGAATCGGAACATCTTGACAAGTTTTCAGAACAATCCAATCGACGCTGCGTCGTAGAGGTTGTGTTGGGAGCTCGACGATTGGGAGTTGAAAGTTCTGTTGAGTGCTTCGAAAGTTAAAATCATAAATATTTAAAATATTTTTTGATTGTATAAATATATATATATATATATATAGAGAGAGAGAGAGGGGTCGGACTTGGGAAGAAGGAAATTGATGATGTGTACCCTTCTCTCCAGTAGAATCCCACTCTTTTTATTGTGTTTGTGAATTGTGATAATGTGCATATATATGAGTCAACTGATTTCTTGTAAAAAAATGATTTACTGTTATCATTTCAGTAGAATTTTAGAATTTATCCATTGTCAATGACAAACTCATGTACAAAATGGAACATTTTGTCAGGCCTAAAACAAGCAAATAGAAATCTCCTCCAACTTGGTTTGGATTTTGGGAGAACCTCTTTTTTTGATCTCATAACTAGTAAGTTTCTCCCACTCTTCTTATTGAGACTACTTATATTCAATAATTGATATTTGATTCTACAGGTTGTAGAGCTGGTAATAATTGTTGATTTTGCTAAATTCGACTTCACAGAGAAAATTGGTGTAAAGACTTTTCAGAGAAATTTTTAAATTTCTCTGACCTTCCCTAGACTTTTCATTGCAAATTTCTCTGGTCTTCCCTTCTCTCCAGAGAAATTTTTTTCTCTGGCCTTCAGTATATTTCCCACTCTCCATTAGAATTAGGTAAGGATAGATATACCTTGGAAAATTTGTAGATAAGTACAACAAAAATTTATTGAATTCATTCAAAGAAAATGGTAGGAATTTCCCAAACAATTGTAGAAATTCTGAATCAATATCAACAATATAGCATATTCAAACAAGATGAAGCACATTACAATTTCTCTAGAGAGAAGACAAATTTCTCTGGAGAGAATGGAAGGCCAGAGAAATTTACAGTTAGGATTCTAGGGAATGTTAGAGAAATTGGAAAGTCCAGAGAAATTCTTCCCAGAATTTCGCTGGACCAATTTTCTCTTTGAAGTTGAATTTTCTCTGGAAGTCTAGGGAATGACTTATTTTCTTTCTTATCTATGCTAAGGTATGGCAAAATCTTACTGTCAACCACCCCATCTTGTTGAACTTGATCTACAAAGAGCACTAGGATTAGCAAACAGGATTTTGATAGTAACCCTTCATGAAAAGATATTTGTAAGAGAACATATAAAATGCACGATGATGCAGAGTTTCCTGGATTGTGTGAATTTTCTCTGAACTATCTGAATTTTCTCTGGATGTCTAAATTTTCTCTGGACTATCTGAATTTTCTCTGGATAAAGAGAATTTCTTTGGATGTCTGGAGAGAATTTCTCTGGAAAGTCCAGAGAAATTCTCTGGACCGAATTTTCTCTGGATCGAATTTTCTCTGGATTGATGTTGAAGGACCTTAGACATTATGAAAATATTGAGTGTCCTTTATACTATAAATTCTTAATATCAGGGACCTTAAAAAAAATCCCCAAAAAAAAAAATCTGGATATAAGTTGTAAGACGACCTTTGAAAAAAAATATATATAAAAATTTGTCTAAAAAAACCTGGAAAAAAAAATAAGAATATAAATTCTATAAATGTAAATTCTGCAAAATGACTTATTAAATGGTCAACTCTTATATGGCTTTGCACTTTGCTTTTGTACTTTCTTCTACAAACCCAATCAAAACCTCCCAATCTTGATCCCAAAAAACATCTCTCTCAATTTCTAAATCAAATAATTATTCTTCTTCTATTACATCCCTTTCTTTTCCAATTTCTTGTTTTTCTTCTATCCATTTAGGCATCTTTAATAGACTCAATCGCATTCTCTGAAAAATCAAAAAGTTAAAAAAAAAGAAGAGATTCATGTAACAAAATGATTGTAAAAGGAGAAGAAGAAAAAAAATAAACAAAATTTATAACAAAAAAATAAATAAATAAATAAACAAAACAAAACAAAACAAAATAAAACAATAAACAAAAGTTTCAATTATTGAGAATATAAAAATTGAAAAACTAATCACTTACCATCAAAGAGAAATAAAAGATAGTATTCTATTGAATTGTACTTCTTTTGTCATAATTGAATCAAATACTTTCGTACTTTTTTAAAAGAGAAAAATATTATAGAAATAGAGGAAGAAAGCAAAAAGTAAAAAAAAAAATGATAAAAGTAAATTATTGGAGAAGAGAAGAAGTTATTGTAAAAAAATTTTTTTTTGGAGAATATGGTTGAATGGGAAGTTATTGTAGAGTAGGTTTTTTTAAAAAAATTATATAAATGCTGTATAGCAAAAGTTTCGAGAAACAAAGATAAGACCTCACTTTGACCTCGTTTGGGAACAGGCTAATTTAGTAATTTTTTAGCTATTTGACTAAAATATGAGCTAAAAAAAACTAGTACGTTTGGGATGACTTTTTGACTTTTTACGAAAAGATGTGCAAAAAGTAGAGAGAAAAGAGAATCTTTGACTTTTTAGTATGAGTTGTTGACTTTTTGACTTTTTTAATAATTTTTTAACTTTTTGACTAAATGGACTGGTTCTCAACGAGGCCTTAATATAATAATATTATTGATAGTATAGATATATATGATGATTAGGAATCCTACAAAATAATAAGCGGCAAAAAGGTGGACATAGTGGAAATGGACTGGGCCAGTACTATTTTTTACACCTCTAGCTTCTGTTGGATCTTATCTAGCTGAGCCCATATAAGCTTAAATTAAAATTAGTTGGGCTCAATACAAATGGCCTAAATGGTGAATTTTTTCAAGAAACTATACTGATACACTTGTAATTTTTATTTTTTCATTTTTATTTTTTGCAAACCTTATAAATAATATATATATTTGTTTTTCATTTTAGGACAGGTTGGGCTTACACACATCTCTTCTACCGAAACCTATATGCAAAAGCCACGCCATCTCTTTTTTTTGCCACCATCTTTTCAAGGAGTCTAACAATTAATTATTGACTTTCGCCAGTAAAAATTAAAAAAAACAAAATTTAATAATAATAACAAAACTATAAGCAACCATAGGTTTTTGGGTCATAAATTTCAAAACTATATATTTTAATCACTCAATTATATTAAAAAATACAATTTTGAAAAATAATAAGGAATAAAGTAATATCGACATCTGCATGATTAACTATAATAATAATATCATTGGTCAAAGTTATTTATTTTAATCACTCAACCATATTTATGATTTTGAAGAATAATAAGGGATAAAGTGATATCAACATTTGCAAAATTAACTATAATAATATTATCATTGGCCAATCCTAATAATCATTCTCTAGTATGTACATGTTTCTTGCTCACCCTAAGTTAGGAGTTGTTTGGGATGATCTAAATAAGTGCACTTTTTGACTTTTTATAAAATATAAGTTGGATATAGATTGGGTATGAAGTGATGTGATAAAGAGGTGATATGACTTAAATAAGATAATGTGACTTAAACAGGATAGTGATTTTTTGACTTTTCAAATTTTTTAAGTTATGACAAACAAAACCTTAATGTCTTTTGCTCACCATAATTTAAGAAAGATTTTAAACTTGGTAGACTTACAATATTTTGCAATAATATATTGTATAAATTAATTGAGATATAAACTAAGAGGGAAATTCATGATATATATGGATTAGATATTAAAGAAAGTTGAACCGGTTGTAAGATTTACTTCTTCTTCTTTTTTTCTTTTTTTTTTTTCTTTTCACGATGTCATGACCTTTTTCCTCATCAACACTCTTGAAGATGCTTGGTGCCACTTATTGATGTTATCTTTTTATTTAATGTACAGTTTTGCTACAATTACAAATTAATTTATTAATCTTTTTACTAATTATTTAATGTTTGCAACCAAGGAAAAGTGAAACACTTAGGCCTTGAGCGTATGTTGATGGCATGGTCCAATTGAAATGATTTGTGGCTTCTAAACAGAAATAATTGTGTGTGATCAAGAATATGAATGCACTACTTAATTCGAATCTTATCTTGATGAAAGGAATTTTTATAATTTTCTCGATGTGTGAAAGTAAACAAACTTGCAAAGCAAGTAACCGAAAATAAAGGAAATTTGAACTTTCATAAACTAATAATGAAGAACAATTAGAATTGAAATTGACAAATGCTTGAATAGAAAGATGAATTGAAATGGAAAATTGTTGAAATTGAAATGACCAATTGGGTAATTAAATTAAGGGCAAATTACAAACACCCCCTCGAGATTTGATAAAAATACAAATTCTTCCCTGAAGTTTGAGAAATTACAAATTACCCCCTGAGGGTCAAATTTTCATAACAAATTAGGGGAAATTAAGAGGGAATCTGTATGAAAATAAAAAACTTAGGGGATAATTTGTTATGAAAATATAAATCTCAGGGGACGGGATGTAATTTTTTAAATCTCAGAAAAAATTCTGTATTTTTACTAAATCTCAAGGGAGTATTTGTAATTTGCCCTTAAATTAACAATAGTTGATCTTGAATTGTGTAGCTGTTGGATCCCTAAGCATTGCTCTAGTCACACGTATCAGAACACTTACATAGACACAAAAGCGATAGTACATCTTACTATTTTAGTTAATAAAATTTAATTTGGGACACTATCTGTAGGAGCAATAATTTCCCTTAGAAAATGGGTAAATTAGTGACCGCTTTTGAACGTTGAAAAAAAGATAGCAACTTCTACATTTTTGTATAATTACACTGTTATTGTTTTTAATAAAGTTAAAATAATCAAAACTAATATAAATAATATAAGGTATAAAAATAATTAAGATAAAATATATATTTTAATGTAAAAGAAATGATAATCAGTGTGTTTGGTTTTAATTTTTAAAAAATTGCTTGAATTCAGTTTTTTGGAAATTAATTTTTTATTTTTTATATTTTTTTTGTTTTTAGTGAATATTTTTAAAATTTCAAGCATTTTTTACTTTGTTAGATGCACCTTATTTAAATGTATCTAACTAGTAAAATATTTGTGAAAAAATATTTCAAAAAATTAATAAATACACAAAAATAAGAAAAATATAATGAATTTTCATTTTTTTTTTGTATTTTTGGTATTTAGTAAATTTTTAAAAGATTTTTTTCACAAATATTATACTTTTTAAGCATATTTATGTTAGGTGTGTCTAAAAATTAAAAAATATTGCTTAAAATATTAAAGAAAATCAATGAAAATAAAAAATATATATATGAAAAACGAAAAAAGTAAAATTTTCTGAAAAGTGAATTTTGAAAACTGAAACCAAACAGAGTGAGTATCATTTTTTCCTTCATATGACTCACAATTTTTTTGACGAAAAGGGAATGAAATTTTTATTGCAATTAAAATCTTAAGAGAGCTCAATATAATTATATCAAACTTATGAAACTTATATTAATTTTTTTTCAAACTTCATGAGAAATCCTACAAAATAATAAGCGGCAAAAAGGTGGATGTAGTGGAAATGGGCTGGGCCAGTACTATTTTTTACCCATCTACCTTCTTTTGGATCTAGTCTATCTTAGCCCATATAAGCTTAAATTGAATTAAAATTAAAAAAGAAAGAAAGAAAACATATGGTTGGGCTCAATACAAATTTTTAAGGGGGAACTTACTGATAAGTCTCATGTACTAAGTTCAAAACCCAGCTAATCACAAAACAAAATACTTGCACCAATTAGTCTAATACATTTTTAATTGTTACCAAAAAATCCTTTTTTTTTTTAATTTACAGACACTGTTCACATCTTATTACCGTCGGACTTCCGTCAAACGGTCGCTGGAGACTCGTCGGAATGTTCAACATCGCTGGAGACTCGTCGGAATGTTTAAAACATGTTATGAAACTGTAAAATTTTAATTTTCCAGGAATTTTTTTGTTTAATCACTGAAAATTCTATGTATGTTTGGGAAAGTCTAATTCTTTTTGCTCTACAAAATATGGGTTTACTAATTGGAGATGGGATTTTGCTGTTTATTTTCTGTTCACTGTGTTTGGATTTGGAGAAAACTAAGTCACATGAAAGGGAAAATTTCTTATTTTGGTCTCTGAAAATTGATTTTTTGAATGATCTTCCGAGGATTGATTTTTTTGTTCTCTTACAAAATTTTCATCTTTGTTTTAATTTGAATGATTTGCAGAGGGGACACTAGACAATAGCAGATAGAGATAGATAAAGCCAATGAGAAGAATTGGAAGATCTCTACTTCCATGAAAGCCATTGATCAGAAGAAACCCAACAAAACCTCCTCTCCTGTCTCTGCTTTCTTTCTTTCCTTCTCTGTCTTTTCTTTCTTCTGCGGTTTTTTTTTTTTTTTCTTTTTTTTTTTTTTGCCCCAAAACAACGTCGTTTTGGGGCACTGCAGGAAACCCACAGGAAAGTATGACAGAGGATCTGGACTCTTTTGTGTTATGCCAAACTTAGCCTAATTATTTAATGTTTGCACCCTCGGAAAAGTAAAACGCTTAGGCCTTGAGTGTATGTTGATGCCATGGTCCAATTGAAATGTTTTGTGGCTTCTAAACAGAAATAATTGTGTGTGATCAAGAAAATGGACTACTTAGTTCAAGTCTTATCTTGATGAAAGAAATTTTTATAATTTCTCGATGTGTGAAAGTAAACAAACTTGCAAAACAAGTAATGAAAATAAAGGAAATTTGAACTTTCATAAACTAACGATGAAGAACAATTAGAATTGAAATTGAGAAATGCTTGAATGGAAAGATGAATTGAAATGACCAATTGGGTAATTAAATTAACAATAGTTGATCTTGAATTGTGTAGCTGTTGGATCCCTAATTATTGCTCTAGTCACACATATCAGAACACTTATATAGACACAAAAGCGATAGTACATCTTACTATTTAGTTAATAAAATTTAATTTGGGAGCATTAATTTCCCTTAGAAAATGGGTAAATTAGTGACCGCTTTTAAACGTTGAAAAAAAGATGGCAACTTTTACATTTTTGCATAATTACACTGATATTATTTCCACTACAATAAATAAGAATTTTAGAGATTAAATATTTTGGTCTCTAAAAGTAAAAATTTTATTATAAAAGATATTTAAGGACCAATTTCTATCGTCATGAGGATAGTTGCCAAAAGATTGTCCCGAAAAGTCCAAAACAAGGCTTTTAGCAACAAAATTTTGAAAATGTCACTAATAAATAGACTTTTAAAGACAAAATAATTTGGTCTAAAAATGGTTTATCTTTTGAGATAAAAAATTTGGTCCCAAAAGGATAATAAATTCATCACTAATGTCTAATTTTTGTTGTTAAAAATATAATAATGGCACTTTTCTCAACAAAAATATTTGGTCCTTAAAAAATAATTTTGTCCCTAAATTTTAGTCTCTAAAACTTTAATTTTTTTTGTAGTGTTCTAGTAAAGTTAAAATAATTGAAATTAATATAAATAGTGGAAGGCATAAAAATAATCAAGATAAAATATATATTTCAATATAAAAGAGATGACAATTTCATTTTTTCCTTCATATGACTCACAATTTTTTTGATGAAAAGGGTACATAATTTTTATTGCAATTAAAATCTTAATAGAGTTCAATATAATTATATCGAACTTTTGAAATTTATATATATATTTTTTTTCAAATTGCCTGGGAGCTCAATGTAATTTAATTAATTTTTTTAAAAAAAAAAACTTATTTCCAACTCTCAATATTCGAAGGAAAACGTTTGAGATTTTTTAAAAAGCAACTCAATTTGACTTACAATAATGTTGTATGGCACGTGTTAATTTTTTATTTATCATATATATACTCATTCAACTCTCTTTGGCACATAATTGTAGATAAATTGAAAAAATTATAAGGTGTTTAGAGGGCACCACTTGTCCTTTCCATCAACCAATCATTAATTTTCATTTCCTAATACAAAATCACAAGTTTGCATCATTCTACCACTCACAAATCTCCTTAACGCACCACATAATCATACCCTGGACTTGTTTGATTCAACTTATTATAAGTTAAAAAAATTAATAATCGAAAGCATAAACTAAAAGAATCTCCCATCTCCTTTTTAGATAATTAATTTTTTTTTTTGAGTTTTTAAAACTATTTCTACCTTATAAAGTGTTAGGTTTTTATAATTGATAATCTCGTTTAACAAAACTCTTTTTAATTGTAATTTTATTCGCTCTCTTGTTTCAGTGAGGCTGTGAGTATTTAGATACGAATCCAACCCAATTCGTGCCTGCGTAGAGGAGTTTGTGCTGACATTCCGTATCTTGAGCATTCATCATTCTTTGTTTGTCATTTCACTAATTATGTATGGGGATTGGGTTGTCCGGTCAGCTCGCGAGGGTCTAGGGGGCAGTGTTCCTAGCAAGTCCAGAGCAGTGCCCACAGAGCCAAAGTTGTTTGACCGCTCGAGCAGTCATTTGTGCGCCCGAGCAGTAAAGTGGATCATCTAGTATCTCTGCTTACAAACTGAATTTCTGAGAATCCGGTTTGCATCATTTATCTTTTGTTTTTCAAGGTTTTGAATTTAAATAATTTTTCGTATATTGTTTTATATATCCATTTGAATCCATCTTGTAATATATTCCATGGTGTAATTTAGTTCATTCTTGTGTTTTTTTTTTTTTTTAGTTCTATAGTTTATTTAGTATTTCATCTTTTTAATATAAAATTGTTGTCATTTCTATTTAATTTATTTTATATATTTTTCATGTACTATTATGAAAAAATACCTACAGGCTATAAATTCAATTTTGAAATTTTTGAGTTGTCTCTAATTTTAATCTTTTGAAGTCATAAAAATAATAACAATTTAAAATATTATATTACTTTCACGTACTTTATTTTCGAAATAATTTTCAAGACACTTGACTTTTTGTTTTTTTACGAGAAGATATATAAAAAGTAGAGATTTTTTTTTTTTGACTTTTTGATATAAATTTTTGATTTTTTAATTTTTTTAGTGACTTTTTAACTTTTAAACTAAAACACTGAGTTGCCAAATGAATAAAATACTTCTCTAAGTGGACCATGTAGCTATCAGATTCATGATTATTGTTGAAGAACTAGCAGTTGACACGTGCACATATAATTTTTTTTTTAAAAAAAAAATATTTGATCATACAATGTGTGTTACGAAAGAGTAATTTTAATTTTAAATTAAAATTAAAGTATGATTTTAATTATTTATTTTGATAATGTTGACCCTATCATTCTATAAAACTTGAATACTTATATATATATTAATTTTAGTTCAATTATTTGTGTATTTTGATAATTTTAGTTCTATCATATTACAAAACTGTAATTATCATATAACAATTTGTATAATATATATTAAACTATAAAATTATAAAATAAATACTCATTTTGATATTAAAAATAATATTTAAATCAGAAGAAGAGTAACATAAAATTAAAAGTAATTCTAACTATTTAATCTTCTTTTATATTCATTTGGAAAATAAAAATATGTAGAAATAGAAATTATATAAAATTTATTAAAAAATTAAATATAAATATGTTATAGTTGGATTATCATATAATAATTTTATATGATATATATATATATATATATAATTATAAGATTGTAAAATAAACATTCTTAATTAAATTAAAATATCAACTATATAAAAGAAATTCTCAATAACGATTAACTAAAAAGAATCACATAACAATATCTAAATCCAAAAAGGAAAAAAAATAAAAATATCCATACGATAGATACATCTCAATGTGTGAAGTGATTAATCATCTGTAATATGATGTCAAAACATAAAAGAACTTACTGTTAAACAATCGAAAAAGTAACTAAAGCAATAAATACAGAATTTAGGGGGTTTCTCAAGAGTATCATTATTGTGCTGGTTTTTCTTTATGTGAGTTATAATTATATAAAATAATATAGAAAATGAAGTATAATTTCATATATATATTCACTATAAAATGTAAACAATAAATTGATAATATAGAATTGGTATTGGATATAGAATAATGCATGAAATTTTTTTTTAAAAAAAAAAAAACAATTTAGCATTAAAAAAAATTCTAATACCCTTGAAAGAAATATATATATATATATATATATATCTTTAGCAATTGACTTTGTGGATTATCTCAATTTATCATGAAAAATATATGAATAAAAATATTTGTCAAATAGAATTCATATAAAATAGGTAAAGTTGGTATAATTTAAATTATGTTTGGGTTTGGGTAGAATTCTATATGTAATTAAGAAAATACATGTTGACGTGACCCTCTTAGAAAAGAGTAAGCCCTTGTAATATGTAATCTAAGCATAAAAAAAATACCATTTTTAATAATACTAGAGGCCGGGCACACGCGATACGTATGCAAACTCGTAAAATAAATGTAAGTTTGAAATAGTACATTAAAAAAACATATAAATTAAAAAAAAAACAAATTGAATATGAAATAATTTTGGCTAAACTTAATATTCTTAACTGAATATAAATTTATAAAAAAACTGAATATATAAATAATTAAACACAAATTCAAAGATTAAACATTTACAAAGAGATTTAATAAGCATGAAATAAATAAATTAATTAATTAAAAACTCAAAAAAAAAAAAAACTCAAAGATAATGAAAAAATATATAAGTGTGTACATTTATATATCCTATAAAACTCAAAGATAATGCAAAAATATATGAGTGTGTGTATATATATATATCATGTCAAACCTTGACATTTGAAAAAATAAAAATAAATGGGTAAATTACATTTACCTCCCCTGAGGTTTCTGACAAATACAGGGACCTCTCCTGTGGTTTGAATAATTACAGTAACCTCCCTTACTTTACCTGACAATGTCAAGATTCCCCCATTTTTTAACTGCCGTTCACACTACTAACAGAAATTGATGATGTCATCAAAGATAAATAATGAAATACCCATAATGCCCTCAAGTGTCTCAAAACACTCCATGAATTGGGATACATGAGATTGAATCTACCCTTTTTTTTATTTTTTTTATTTTTTTTTATTCCTCTTATGCTTTCTTCCTTTTTGCTTTATTGACCAACACAGCACAATCATCTTCCTTCCTTTTTACGTTTGACCAACAGAGCACAATCACCAACCAACTTTCTTCTTCATCTCTTCTTACCCTTCTCTTTTTACGTTTGACTAACAGAGCACAATCACCAACCAACTTTCTTCTTCATCTCTTCTTACCCTTCTCAAAGGCAACCAAATCAAAACCTACAGTAGTTCATTTGGCTTCACAAGCAATCAGATTAAACACACAAATAATGTTAGAATGTTTATTACGGAAACACAATATTCAGATTAAATTATTTCATCTGAATTTTTATTTGATTTGAGATTTATTTCTTTGTTATGGATTTAAGCTTTAATGAGATTTTTTGTATTGAATCTTTGTTTGAGGTTTCAGTCAAGTCTTTGGAAGATTTGGATAGTGATATAGATTTGTGATTATTTTTTAATTGGAATTTGAGTTTATTTTTTTGGTGTGATTTGGTTTTAAATTAGAAAGGATGAGAGTGGGCAACAAATGAGAGAAGGGAAAACTAAATCAGGGGGAGCAGATGAATTTTGATTGGAGAACATGAAAGAGATAAGAAAATAAATGGTCATCCATGGGGAAAAAGAGGAAATAGAAGAAAGAGTAAGATTGTAGGAGAATAAGGTTAATTTTTTTTCCCCCTTTTTTGTTTCTATATCCATCTTCTGGTTCAACTTCTACCACTCACTGCCCCAATGTCTCACTCTTCCTTCCATCTTTTTTTTTTGCCCTCAAACCCTCTACACACACCACTGCCTCCTTCTATCTCCCCCCTCTGCCGACAAACCTTTTTGTTTCAACCTCCATCTCTACTTTCTCTGTTCTTAACCTCTAACAAGCAACACCGAAATCAAGACAAACACCACTATATCTACAGCCATAGTGATCAAGAACTCCATGGACGCTGGTGCCACCTCCCTTAAAGACTAATCACCATGAACATCTACAACGACGAACATTAAGACGATGAGATCTGGTGGTGTACAATGATCGGCAAGACCAGCAAGATCAAGATCGACACTACTAAGAATCTGCCTTCGACATCTCTCTCTCTAGCTGTCTTTGGCATTGTTGTCTCGTTCTGTGCTCCTCATGGGTTTGGTGTCTCGATTTTCTACTTGTTGAGATATAGTAGCGTATACGGTTGGGGCAATGGAGATTTGTGGTGGTTGGGGGTTATGAAGTTAGAGGTTGGTGGCAATGGAGAGTCGAAGCAGGTAGAGGGAGAAGGTAGAAATTGGGTGTAGTGGAAGAGAAATGCAGAGGGAAAAGAGATGAAGATTGATAATTATCAAATAGAATGAGGTGCATGATAAGGTTGTATGAGGAAGTGAACAAAGGGTATTTTGTCTTTTTGCCCTCAAATGAAGGGGTAATATGGTCATTTTGTATAGGCAACTAACGTTGTTTGTACATAATTGACGGAATGGGGGAATCTTGACATTGTCAGGTAAAGTAAGGGAGGTTGCTGTAATTATTCAAACCACAGGAGAGGTCCCTGTATTTGTCAGAAACCTCAGGGGAGGTAAATGTAATTTACCCAAAATAAATAAATCGGATTATCTATTTATTTTTCCTTCTTCTTCTTCTTTTTTGTTTCTAAAATAAGTAACTTTCAATATATATATATATGAACGTGTATATATATCCTATCAAATATTGAAATTCAAAAAAAAAAAAAAATTGAATATATATTTCTTCCTCGTTCTTTTTTTCTAAAATAAGTGAACTTTCAGAATAAATTTTCAACTTACTATTCTTAGCTATCCAAGAATTAAGAGAATTTTTTTTTAATATTTTATTATTATTATTTTGTTTCAAAAAATGTTTAAGAACATCCCCCATTCTTTTTTTGTGTGTGCAATTTTATTTTATTTTTTTTGAAAAGTTTGGAATACTACTTTTTTGGAACAGATTGGGAATTGAAAAACTGGTACGTTTTAAAGAAAGATAGAAAGAAAAAAATTGAAAACACAATGAATAAAAAAAAAATTCCCTTTTTTGTTTTATTTTTCTAACTTCTCTATTAACTTGTTAAATCAATGTGCAAAAAAAATAAAAATAAATTTATACTTAGAATGATAATCCATATAATTTTAAAAGTTTGTACCGTAAAATCCACATCTGTCTGTGCTATGTATAAATCATCTAAGATATATGTGCACAAAATCTATAGAATAAAATAAAACTATACTCAAAAAAATAATATATATACAAAATCTGTACAGTTATTATTTATTTCTTTATTTTGTATTTTTTTAATCAACATAATGAAGAGAATGAAAATGGAGTTTTTATTTTTTATTTTTTGCGATGAACGTAATGAAGAAATAAAAGCTATTAAAGAAGTATAGAATTTATACAAACAAAAAAATAAACAAAATAAACAAAAGCCTTAGTCATTGAAAATTTAAAAAAAGACAAAAAAATAAAAATATCAACACCCTTAGATTACTTACGGTCAAAGAGAAGTAAAAAATAAATATTGATAAGTAATTATTTGAGAAGTTATTTCTTTTGATCAACACAAAGTTATAAAACAATCTAAAAAAAAAAAATCTGGATATAAGTTGTGAGACGACCTTTGAAAAAAAAAATATATAAAAATTTGTCTAAAAAAACCTGGAAAAAAAAAATAAGAATATAAATTCTATAAATGTAAATTCTGCAAAATGACTTATTAAATGGTCAACTCTTATATGGTTTTGCACTTTGCTTTTGTACTTTCTTCTACAAACCCAATCAAAACCTCCGAATCTTGATCCCAAAAAACATCTCTCTCAATTTCTAAACCAAATAATTATTCTTCTTCTATTACATCCCTTTCTTTTCCAATTTCTTGTTTTTCTTCTATCCATTTAGGCATCTTTAATAGACTCAATCGCATTCTCTGAAAAATCAAAAAGTTAAAAAAAAAAAGAGAAGAGATTCATGTAACAAAATGATTGTAAAAGGGGAAGAAGAAAAAAAATAAACAAAATTTATAACAAAAAAAAAAATAAATAAATAAACAAAACAAAACAAAACAAAATAAAACAATAAACAAAAGTTTCAATTATTGAGAATATAAAAATTGAAAAACTAATCACTAACCATCAAAGAGAAATAAAAGATAGTATTCTATTGAATTGTACTTCTTTTGTCATAATTGAATCAAATACTTTTGTACTTTTTTAAAAGAGAAAAATATTATAGAAATAGAGGAAGAAAGCAAAAAGTAAAAAAAAAATGATAAAAGTAAATTATTGGAGAAGAGAAGAAGTTATTGTAAAAAAATTTTTTTTGGAGAATATGGTTGAATGGGAAGTTATTGTAGAGTAGGTTTTTTTAAAAAAATTATATAAATGCTGTATAGCAAAAGTTTCAAGAAACAAAGATAAGACCTCATTTTGACCTCGTTTGGGAACAGGCTAATTTAGTAATTTTTTAGCTATTTGACTAAAATATGAGCTAAAAAAAGCTAGTACGTTTGGGATGACTTTTTGACTTTTTACGAAAAGATGTGCAAAAAGTAGAGAGAAAAGAGAATCTTTGACTTTTTAGTATGAGTTGTTGACTTTTTGACTTTTTTAATAACTTTTTAACTTTTTGACTAAATGGACTGGTTCCCAACGAGGCCTTAATATAATAATATTATTGATAGTATAGATATATATGATGATTAGGAATCCTACAAAATAATAAGCGGCAAAAAGGTGGACATAGTGGAAATGGACTGGGCCAGTACTATTTTTTACACCTCTAGCTTCTGTTGGATCTTATCTAGCTGAGCCCATATAAGCTTAAATTAAAATTAGTTGGGCTCAATACAAATGGCCTAAATGGTGAATTTTTTCAAGAAACTATACTGATACACTTGTAATTTTTATTTTTTCATTTTTATTTTTTGCAAACCTTATAAATAATATATATATTTGTTTTTCATTTTAGGACAGGTTGGGCTTACACACATCTCTTCTACCGAAACCTATATGCAAAAGCACACCATCTCTTTTTTTTTGCCACTATCTTTTCAAGGAGTCTAACAATTAATTATTGACTTTCGCCAGTAAAAATTAAAAAAAATAAAATTTAATAATAATAACAAAACTATAAGCAACCATAGGTTTTTGGGTCTTAAATTTCAAAACTATATATTTTAATCACTCAATTATATTAAAAAAATACAATTTTGAAAAATAATAAGGAATTAAGTAATATCGACGTCTGCATGATTAACTATAATAATAATATCATTGGTCAAAGTTATTTATTTTAATCACTCAACTATATTTATGGTTTTGAAGAATAATAAGGGATAAAGTGATATCAACATTTGCAAAATTAACTATAATAATATTATTATTGGCCAATCCTAATAATCATTCTCTAGTGTGTACATGTTTCTTGCTCACCCTAAGTTAGGGGTGGTTTGGGATGATCTAAATAAGTGCACTTTTTAACTTTTTATAAAATATAAGTTGGGTATGGATTGAGTATGAAGTGATGTGATAAAGAAGTGATATGACTTAAATAAGATAATGTAACTTAAACAGGATAGTGACTTTTTGACTTTTCAAATTTTTTAAGTTATGACAAACAAAACCTTAATGTCTTTTGCTCACCATAATTTAAGAAAGATTTTAAACTTGGTAGACTTACAATATTTTGCAATTATATATTGTATAAATTAATTGATATATAAACTAAGAGGAAAATTCATGATATATGGATTAGATATTAAAGAAAGTTGAACCAGTCGTCAGATTTACCTTTTTTATTCTCTCTTTTTTTTTTTCACAACTTCAAAGACTTACAATATTTTGCAATAATATATTGTATAAATTAATTGAGATATAAACTAAGAGGGAAATTCATGATATATATGGATTAAGTATTAAAGAAAGTTGAACCGGTTGTAAGATTTACTTCTTCTTATTTTTTTATTTTTTTTTCTTTTCACGATGTCATGACCTTTTTCCTCATCAACACTCTTGAAGATGCTTGGTGCCACTTATTGATGTTATCTTTTTATTTAATGTACAGTTTTGCTGCAATTACAAATTAATTTATTAATCTTTTTACTAATTATTTAATGTTTGCACCCAAGGAAAAGTAAAACACTTAGGCCTTGAGTGTATGTTGATGGCATGGTCCAATTGAAATGATTTGTGGCTTCTAAACAGAAATAATTGTGTGTGATCAAGAAAATGCACTACTTAATTCGAATCTTATCTTGATGAAAGGAATTTCTATAATTTTCTCCATGTGTGAAAGTAAACAAACTTGCAAAACAAGTACTGAAAATAAAGGAAATTTGAACTTTCATAAAATAACAATGAAGAACAATTAGAATTGAAATTGACAAATGCTTGAATAGAAAGATGAATTGAAATGGAAAATTGTTGAAATTGAAATGACCAATTGGGTAATTAAATTAACAATAGTTGATCTTGAATTGTGTAGCTGTTGGATCCCTAAGCATTGCTCTAGTCACACATATCAGAACAAGAATAATGCTTGGAACCCCCTTTTGGGGGTCACCTCCTCACCCCCCCTTGTCACGTGGCGGGTGGTGATTGGAGGAGCAGGAAAAAAAAGAAAAAGAAAAAGAAAATGTAACCAATAAGAGAGAGAGAGGGGGTCAAAGGGGGATGAATCATTGTTGTCAGAACAATTACATAGACACAAAAGCGATAGTACATCTTACTAGTTTAGTTAATAAAATTTAATTTGGGACACTATATCTGTAGGAGCAATAATTTCCCTTAGAAAATGGGTAAATTAGTGACCGCTTTTGAACGTTGAAAAAAAGATAGCAACCTTTACATTTTTGTATAATTACACTGTTATTATTTTTAGTAAAGTTAAAATAATCGAAACTAATATAAATAGTATAAGACATAAAATAATCAAGATAAAACATATATTTTAATATAAAGAAATGATAATCAGTGTGTTTGGTTTCAATTTTTTAAAAATTACTTGAATTCAGTTTATTGGAAATTAATTTTTTATTTTTCGTATTTTTTTTTTGTTTTCAGTGAATATTTTTAAAATTTTAAGTATTTTTTTTACTTTGTTAGATACACCTTATTTAAATGTATCTAAATAGTAAAATATTTTAAAAAATTAATAAATACACAAAAATAAGAAAAATGTAATGAATTTTTATTTTTTTTTTATATTTTTGGTATTTAGTGAATTTATAAAAAAAATCACAAATATTATACTTTTTAAGCATATTTATGTTAGGTGTGTCTAAAAATTAAAAAATATTGCTTAAAATATTAAAGAAAATCAATGAAAAAAAAAATAATACGAAAAACGAAAAAAGTAAAATTTTCTGAAAAGTGAATTTTGAAAACTGAAACCCAACAGAGTGAATATCATTTTTTCCTTCATATGACTCACAATTTTTTTGACGAAAAGGGAATGAAATTTTTATTATAATTAAAATCTTAAGAGAGCTCAATATAATTATATTAAACTTGTGAAACTTAAATTAATTTTTTTCAAACTTCATGAGAGATCAATGTAATTTAATTTATTTTTTTTTAGAAAAAAAAAACTTATTTCCAGCACCCAATATTCTAAGGAAAACGTTTGCGATTTTTTAAAGAGCCGTTATATGCCAAGTGTTAATTTTTTATTTATCACATAATTGTAGATAAATTGAAAAAATTATAAGGTGTTTAAAGGGCACCACTTGTCCCTTCCATCAGCCAATCATTAATTTTCATTTTCTAATACAAAATCATGAGTTTCAATTCTTCTACCAATCACAAATCTCCTTACAGCACCACCTAGCAACACCTCTAGACTTAATGGACTTATTTGACTCAGCTTATTATAAGTTAAAAAAATTAATAATCGAAAGCAAAAACTAAAAAAATATCTCAACCCTTTTTAGATAATCAATTTTTTTTGAGTTTATTAAATTATTTATACCTTATAAAGTGTTAGGTTTTTTGTAATTGCCAATCCCGATTGACAAAACTCATTTGAAGTGTAATTTTATTCGCTCTCTTATTTCAGTGAGGCTGTGAGTGTTTAGATACGAATCCAACCCAAATTGTACCTGTGTAGAGGAGTTTGTATTGACATTTCGTATCTTGAGCATTCCGTATTTTTTGTTTGCCACTTCACTGACTATGTACGGGGATTAAGCTGCCCGATCAGCTCGCAGAGGTCTAGGGGGCAGCATCCCCTAGCGGGTCCAAGGCAACGCTCCCGAAGCCAAAGTTGTTTGACCGCTCATGTAGTCATTTGTGCGCTCGAGCGGTGAAATGGATCATATAATATCTCTGCCTACAAACTGAATTTCTATGAAATATGTTTCACCGCTCGAGCAGTGAATGTTGTGCTCGAGCAGTTGGCTTAATGTTTGCATTGCCTTTTACTCACACCACTCGAGCAGTAAATTATGCGCTCGAGCAGTCATCACGACTCCTTTTAGTATAAAGTACGTCGTTTGCTGTTTTTAGAGAGATTTTCAAAGAGGAGTAAAATACAAAATATTCTATATTGAATGGTGGTTTATATGAGTTTCCTTGATGTATAGAAGATGATCAAACTAGCTACATATTGATAAACATCAAGGGTTGATTTTCTTCATTTATTCACAAAAGAGAGAGGTGTTCATCAGTGGATTCCGGCAAACTTGGGCCTGAACCTTTGATGGCTTTCGGAGTGGCTCATCTTCGTAAATTCGACATCAGTGTTATGGATTCAACGTTGGGCAAAGCAGTTTTGAGGTGAAGACAGTAATAGAAAAGGCACATCAGGTTTGGTTCAATTCAAGCGTGAATTCGCTAGGTAATTGAGAGTACTCGTATGTAATTCTTTTTGTCTTCTTAGTGGATTGTTTTATGGATTTGGTCTGTGATTTTTTTTTAATCACAATTGGAGGTGCTCTAATTATGATTTTTTTCACATTAAATCGTTGTACCGGTTTGTCATTGATTGTTTGATTGGGATTGATGTTCACTGTTTGAAATTGAAACATAATCTCAAATCAATATCTCAAGGGTTTTGAAGATTTTCAATTGGTATTAGAGTAGGTCGCTCAATCTTTTATTTTCAAAGCTTTAAAAAGCCACATTTTGCTTGATTTGTGATAATGGATTCAATTCGTGAGGTGAATTCTATGGTTTGACCACCTCTACTTGACAGATCCAATTATTCTTTTTGAAAAGCTCGGATGAGAGCATTTTTAAAAACTATTGATGAAAAAGTTTGGCAATTCATCATGTCCGGGTGGACTAAACCTACGATTACCATTGATGGAGTAACGTTCCCCAAACCAATTGACAAATGGGATATAATCAATTACCAAAATAGTAGCTGGAATAGTAAAGCTATCAATTCCTTGTTTTGTGCCGTCACACCCGAATAGTTTAGTCGTATTTTTAATTGTGAAGTAGCAAAAGAGGCATGGGATATCTTAGAAACTATTCATGAGGGCACTCTGTCGGTTAAATGTCAAAACTTCAAAGACTCACTTCTAATTTTGAAAACATTTCCATGAAAAATAGTGAGACCTTTGATGAATTTTATAAGAAGTTGAGTGACGTTGTGAACTCTAGCTTTAATTTAGGTGAAAAAAATACCAGATTCCAAGATTGTTGGAAAAAATTTGAGATCCTTACCTGATCGGTTCCAAGTAAAAGTTATGGCTATTAAGGAGGATCAAGATATTGATAACCTCAAGCTTGATCATTTGGTTGGAAATCTCCAAACCTATGAGGCTCATTTGAATTTCAAAAAGAAAGAAAATGATTTTTTGGCTTTTAATAGTACTCATAGTGTTGGAAAAAATTTCGATAAGGATTGTGAGTTTGATTTTGAGATGATGGATGCCTTTATAAAATGTTTCAAAAAATCTTTTCTGAAAAAAAAAACCTAATCTTATGGAATCAACTCATAAATCCAAAGGCAAAGATATCTTCAAAATTGATTCTACAACCAAGAAGAATAAATGAAAAGCACAAGGGAATCCTCAAAGTGTCCAATACTATGAATGTCAAGGATTTAGACATTTTGGTCAAGAATGCCCTAACCGGTTGAGGAAGAAGGACTTTCCGTCATTTAGGATGATGAATCAAATTCTGATAAGAATGAGATTGACAATGAGGTTCAAGGCAAATAAGGAAATGGGCAATTTCTTGCCTTTATGGCAGTTTCCATAGCCAAGGAACGAATGGATTATGTCAAGGGGCAAGAAGAGTATGCACATAGCCAGAACGTTTCCACCCCTCCTTACTTTGACAGATCTTAATACCTATACTAGAGTGCTTGAATGAGGGTGTATTTACTAGCATTCAATGCAAGCCTATGGAGGATCATAAAAGAAAGGTTTGAGCTGCCATATGAACTTGACTTGGCAACAAACTTGAGAAATCTAAAGCCTTAAGAGCAATGGAGTGAATTTGAGTTGCAACACTTTGGATACAACTCAAAAGCATTAGAGGTAATACGAGGTGCTATCTCAGAAGGTGAGTAAACCCATATTTCTCATTGTGAGCCGACCAAAGAAACATGGGATTTGTTAAAGCCTATCTATGAGGATGCAAGTTCTGATGGTGAATCTCTTGGTACCTCCATCCCTCATGCATCGAATGTTGACTTTTCGGATGAAAATTCATCTTCAGACCAATGTGAGAATGAAAGTGTCACTTCAGAGCCCTTAAATGGTGGTAGTGAGTCATCTAGCGCGAAAGAAGAAATAGATGGAGTAAATTTTCATGAAGCATATGAGATGGTAAATAAGAGGAGTTTCACATTGACAAAGATGAATATCAAATTGTCTACCAAGCTCAGGCTAAGTAAACAAGGGAAAAAGAAAGTAGAGCAAAAGCTCATAGAAGCTCTAACGGAAGTTGGTGTTTTCTCAAATGAAATGGAGTCCTTGATCGCCAAACTCTCTACATGTGAAATGGAGAGAAATCAATTGCTTCATGCTGATGATGAGTTAAAGGAGAAGAATGGTGATCTTGAAAGAGAGTTGGAGACTTGTTCAAAATCTGAGAAGGAGTTTGAAGTGAAAATTATCTCATTGGAGTTGGAACTCAAAAGTGTCAAAGCTTCAAGTGCTTAAAGTGTGGATACGACTCCTTGTACTCAATACATAACCAATGATAAAGGAGGAGTTAGCGTCATGAAAGGACATGTCGTACCATCCACAGCCTCAACTTCCAAGGATGAGAGCACTCAAGATTTCATGACTAGGGGTAATATCACTTCATCTTCTTCTTTCTCTCATAACTGTGTAGCCAAGGGTAAATTTATTCTTATTTGTCATCACTGTGGGCTTAAGGGTCACATTAGACGTCATTGTTTTGAATTGCTCGAGACCAAATATGAAGAGAGGTTGTGTTTGCCTAGACCTTGGAGTAGGAGGTTGGAAACCAAGTTGAGACAGGTTCCCATTGAAAGGAAGAGAACCATAACGTCAAGACACCACCCCAGAATTGTGATTCTCACAACATTGTTCATACTAAAGCAGTTTGAGTGAGAAAGTTTAACTCAGGTTAAATGTTTATTCATTTTTTGCTTTTTATTTTTGTTTTGAGTTTTTTTTTTTTTTAGGTCTTTTATGTGTGTTTCTTCATTTCTTTCTTACTTTGTTTATCAAAAATCAAAAAAGATTTTCTTTCTATGGTTTTGCAAGCTTGAAATTTTTTTAGACGTCCTTGGTGCATATTGGAATTGATGAGAATATCTATTACCTGCTAATATATGTGTGCTATCTGTAGTCATTACTCATTTCGGCTTCTCTGTACTTTGATTAGTATATCTCATTCTGTACACACTCTTGAATTAACAAATGCTAGACTCTTCTGCATAAGTGATCAAAGTTCTCTATGGACTTTTAGCGGTGTTTGTTGTGTTTTTTCTAGAGAAATTACCAGTGCTAGCATATATTGGGTGATGTTGAGTCTCTTAACCCCTTACCATCTTTTTGCACCTCCATTGCTTATCCCTCTATGTTTGTATCTCATGGCATAAGGAAAAGGCTGCCTCAGAGTCACCAACCAGGCTTCACTAACTTTTCCATTCTTCTCTGGTTTGGTTTCCATACTCTTGAGCATAAAGCCGTTGGTGAGTGCGCAAGAAAATTGTATTAATTGTTTGAAAGGGGTATACTCAACAAATACCCATTGATCACTACAGGTTTGACTTTTCTTAGTTATTCGCTGATTCTCTTACAGGAAGTCTAGCGATCAAATCACTACTAGGATTTGAATCTAGAGTTTGTTGAACTCCAAGAGACACACATACACACACACTTTTTTCATGAGATCTCTACTTGTCACATGTTGCATCACTTTCTTTCATGAGGAATCTTCTACAGATTGTGCACATTGTGTTTTCAAGTAATCGTATTTCTTGAATATTTTTGAGTGTTTTGAGGTACAAATCTAAAATTCATTGCTTGCTCCACCATATAACTTTTGTCTTTTGTATTTGTTTTGGAGCTTGTTGTTCTTTGATGAGGAGATTATTTTGTTGAGGGGGAGTTGGTTTAGCATAGACTTATATTGTTTGTTTTGAGAGGTAGGTAGATACTTGTTGGTTTGCATGTTGTTATGTGTTGCTTATTTATCACATGTTATTGGTTATTACATCTTCTTGTCCTTGCTTGTATAGCCGTTGTCTTTATTTTTGTTGATTATGCTTCCTTTGACAATTTATGACCCAAAAAAAAAAGAGAGTGTGCTTGAGGGGGACGATTTGTGGTTTGTTAGCCTAATGTTCTTTTCAGATTTTCATATTGTCATACATTTCATGTTATCATATTCTATTGTGGCACTAATAGTTGTTTTGCAAATCATCATATTCTATTGTGACACTAATAGTTGTTTTGCAAATCATCATATTCTATTGTGGCACTAATAGCTGTTTTGTATATCAAGACCTTGAGAAAGTTGTCTTTGTTGGTTGTAATGGGTTGGGATGATTAGGATTTTTTTTGTTAGGTGTGTTTTGTCATAGAATTTTTAAAAGGGGAGATTGTTAGGTTTTTGTAATTGGCAATCATGTTTGATAAAATTCATTTTAATTGTAATTTTATTCAATCTCTTGTTTCAGTGAAGCTGCGAGTGTTTAGACGCAAATCCAACCCAAATTGTGCTTGTATAAAGGAATTTGTACTGACATTCCGTATTTTGAGTATTCCGCATTCCTTGTTTGCCACTTTGTTGACTATGTACAAGGATCAAGCTATCCGATCAGCTTGCGGGGATCCAGGGGTAGTGTCCCCTGGTGATCTGGAGCAGCACCTCAGAAGCCAAAGTTATTTGACCGCTCAAGCAGTCATTTGTGCGCTCGAGTGGTGAAGCGGATCATCCAGTATCTCTGCCTGCAAACTGCACTTCTGGAAAATATGTTTCACCACTTGAACAGTGAATGTTATGCTCTAGTAGTTGGCTTATATGTTTGCACCGCCTTTTACTTACACTACTCAAACAGTAAATTATGTGTTCGAGCGGTCATCATGACTTTATTTAGTATAAATTGCGCCGTTTCCTACTTTTAGGGTTGAACCCGTCTAGATTCTCAAAAAGAGCAAAATACAAAGTGTTCTATATTGGAAGGTGGTTTATATGAGTTTCCTTAATGTATAAAAGGCGATCAATTGATCAACTAACTACATATTGATAAACATCAAGAGTTAAGGAGTGGCTCATCTTAGTAGATTCAACATCGGCGTTGTGGATTCAACGTTGGGCAAAGCATATAATACCCTGAAATAATAACAATAACCATCTCATAATATTCCTTAAAATTGATCAATGACATCATACTTAATATTCCATTCATAATCCTTGATAATATAAAAGATAACATATGTGTGTATACATTCATAAATCATAGATCCTAAATCTATAGCATATGGCATGTGTACATGAATAGAAATAAAAGGAAACTCAAGTAATTATATGCGTTAATGGCTACATCTTTCCAAGTCAATGCTTAAATACATCAAAATGAGTTCAACTCAACACAATTAAAGCCCAAGGCTTGTACAGAAATAATTACATCAAATAAACAAATTGAAACTCTTGGCTTCAAGTCCTTTTAAGCTATGTCCTGAGTGGAGGCATATCATCAACACTTGAAAATTATTTTCCACATAGGGTGAGCTAAAGCCCAATAGAGATATTTTAACACAATATATGAATCTCAGTGAAGTCATGAGGTGAATGCATATACATGTCATTTGTCAAATGTTTCACATTTCTATATCAAAACAATGCAATGTCAAATTATATATCAATTCATAAAAATAACCTTTTATATAAAAAAGTAGGGTAAGGAATACAAAACACTAGGAATCTCTAGGTACGTGTCTATCAGTAGGCTATACAAGTACTACCAAAGTCATTTTACCGGTACTAACCGGAAGGATTAACACTTGACCATGCGGGTTTCTAGATTTTCACGATGGACACATGGGCCAACATAGGCCCCGTTTGGTGTAGCTGTTAAAACAACTTATAGATTATAGTTTAACAGATTATAGATTATGACTTTAATCAGAAGTTGTTAATCTATTTGGTGTAGCTGTTGGATTATAGATTTAAGTTGCTAAGTAGTGTTTGTTAAACAAATTGTGAAATAGTTTTTTCAATTAATTTTTATTTTTTGTTTGTCTACATTTCTCATAAAAAATAATAATAATAATCTATAGTCCATTTGGGTCTTTTTCTATTTTTTAAAAAATAAAAAATAAAAAAATCTAAGAGAATAACCATAAATTAACATGTCTACAGCACAAGCTGATAATCAGAAGCAAGGGGTAAGCAGCTTCTCAGAATCAACTTTTTTGAGTTAAAATAAGCTGTTAGAATCAGAAGCTGTTTGAAATAAGTTTAATCAAACAGTCCAAAATAACTTTTTCAAAGCTAAAAGCCATAAGTTAGCTTTGAAAAGGTAAAACAAACACCCCCATAATAACCACAACTACATTTCCTAATTAGATTCATCAAGGTATTCATCTCTTTTTCTCAAAATAATATGTTTTAAGTATGAAACAATGCTTAATGCAAAATGTATAAGTAATTTCAATTCATCTAATCCTAATGCAATTTCTACAACAATCAAAACTATCCTCCACCGATAGTCCAAAATAGATATTTCTATTCAACAGATAATTTCTAACAACAGATATAATCTCATCATTTTCAAAACACATTCGTTTCATCTTTTCAAAATACAACATCTTTAGAACAAAAATTTCACCATAATACAACAGATAATTTCACAAACCAAATATTCATGATTTTAGAACAAAAACCCCTTTAATTTCAAAATCAAATTTAAGTAAAGAATTCCACCATTTTAACATATCTTAACTATAAACACATTGCCACAACCTTTCTCAAGAATCCATTTGAAAACCCCTTTTTCATATTTCAAAGGCAAATCCTAGATTTAACTCAAAATCCCTAAATTATTAGATTCTTTCAATGAGCAAATAAGGTAAAAATCATACCAAAGGTTGAAGAAAATCCTTACCTTAAGATTAAAAAAAGATAAGAGCAAGAGTTGAAGTTTGGCGAAGCCGAAAACAAGATTCTCTCTAATTAGAGCAAAACTTTAGACTCTACTTTTTTTTTTCCCAAAAAGCTATGGTGGAGAAATTAATGGATGAGGTTGTATTTAAGGTTTTAAGTAACAACTAGAGAGAGAAAGTGAAGAACTAGGGTTTTGAAATGTTTTAGAGAGAGAGAGAGAGAGAGAGAGGGAGGGAGGGGAAATAAAAAGTGATTCAAAAATCCTTTTTCCCGAACTGATATATGCGCAGACCACTCGAGCGACTAAAACACCGCTCGAGCATTAAACACAATAAGTGACACCACTCGAGCGATCAAAAACATAGCTCGAGTGCACAATAACCCCTTTCCAGAAGTTTAGACCTGTAAAAAATTGCTCGCAAAAAACACCGCTCGAGTGAAGATACTCTAGAAGTTCTGTAGATTGGAAAAGACTGCTTGAGCGCAAGAAATACCGCTAAAGCGAAGATCACACCACTCCTAGAAGTTTTGCAGGCCAGCAAAACACTGGGAGATTTCAAAGACCACTCAAGCGAACAAAAAAAAAAACTAGACAGCAATTCTTTTGAAAAACTAACTCGCAACCTATTCCAAACACAACAATAACTATTAAACAATTAAACTCAACTAGCAACAAGATGAAAATGGAATGAATAATAGTTAAGAACATGGATTCCCATATTCAAAAGCAAGAAATGGGTTGAGTCTAAACCGGAATCGCTATAAGGCAGTTCCGAGGTGAAAACGATGGTAGAAGTGGCACATCGGGTTTAGTTCAATTCGAGCGTGGATTCGTTAGGTAATTGAGGGTACCCGTGTGTAATTCTTTTTGTCTTCTCAGTGGATTATTTTGTGACTTTGGTGCGTGACTTTTTTTTATCACAATTGGAGTCCAATTATGATTTTTTTTCACGTTAAATCGTTGTACTGGTTTGTCATTGATTGTTTGATTGAGATTGATATTCATTGTTAAAAATTAAAATATAATCACGAATCAATATCTCTAAAATTTTTAAAATTTTTCATAACATATAAATAAAAATAATATCAAACAAATCTCTCAAAAGAAAATAAAGGGCCCTTAGGCCAAAAATCCAAATTTGAATTTTTGTTGTCCGTAGGTCCAAGCACTAAAACACTTTGTCCATAAGGACAAGCTAGTGTAAAAAGACCAAACTACCCATTATATATATATATATGTTAATACGGTCATTCACATATATTTTTCAACCCACATCTCTCTACTCTCTCTCTCTTCCCTCTATTATCTCTTTGTTTCACTGTTGTAACAGAGCGCCTCTACCGTTCATCTCTCATCCCTCTGTCTTGGCCGCTTCACCACCGCATGCGTCGCTCGCCTCCTTTCCTTCCTCTCTCACCGCTACTCGTCTCCCCCTTCTTTCACGACTGATCCACTATCGTCTCCGCCGCTGGCCTCCTCTTCTCTTTCTCTCTCCGTCGCTCACCTCCTATTCCTCTCTCACGACCGATCCATCACTGTCTCCACTGCTCACCTCCCCTCCTCTCCTCTCTCTTTCTCAGACACGGTTGCTAAGAAATGTGATGCCCAAAAATTAGGAACATCAAAGGATATATTAACAAATACAGACAGGGTTTATCAAGGTTACATGAGTAAGAAATGTTACTAATGAGTCCTTTAGCTAATAACCAAGCAAGATCCCAACAAGGTCGGAGGAGTCAATAGAGTCTCCTTTCTAAGTCCAACCACCTTAGATAGTAAAACTACATTTTTGACAGATCTTGACAAAGTATTAACACAAGGCCTACATGAGTTAATGGAGTATAATGATATGTTACAAGTATATATCTATGTATATGTGTGTAATGGTACTAGTTTGGGGTCAAAATGTGATTCAAGAAAAATTTGAGGGCTTGGGCTCAATTAAAATATCTATTTCAAATGTAGAGTTAATAAATTATTGTTATGAAAAATAATTCGGTTTGTATTATCTTGCTTTGAATTTAAAGGTGAATAATCGAACGAAAACTATAAAAATCGGAAGTTAAGGTTTAGAGAGATTAATCTAAAATTTGAAAGTTAATGTGTCGTTTGGTAACACTTACATTTTCAGTTTTCTGTTTATATTTACAAAAATTAAAAAAACTCAAATAAAAACTTGTTTGGTAAAATTTTTGATTTATAAATCAGTGGTCCCAATTTATAAATTTGACCAAAAAATGAAAACACAAAAAATGTGTTTCCATTTTGAGTTTTGAGTTTTTTTTTTTTTACCACCCAATACTAGCCACCACCCGCCACCATTTTCCATCACCGTCTTCCGCCACCACCACCCACCTGCCACTACCACCTGCCACCACCACTCACCACCCACCTGCCAAGTTAGAGCAAGAGAAAACCGCCACCACCACTCACCACCCACCTGCCACCACCATCCACCACCTGCCATTACCAGCCATCAACCACCCACCAGCATTTATGATAATTAATAACATTTTCATCAAACACTATTAAAAAAATCACTAATTGTTAATTTTCAATGATAAATTGAAAAGTTTGTCACAAAAAATATTACTAATTATAAGTTTTAGTAACAATTTAAAAAAATCGTCACAAAAAGTTTCTAATTTTCAACATTCAGTGACAATTTAAAAAATTTGTAATCTTATAAAATAAATAATTTAAATTATGGAAACGTGACTATAATAAATCTCACCTACGTAAATAGAATAATGTTAGAGGTTTAAAAAATTTATTAAAAATTTTACCAAATATCTCATATAAGTATAGAACACACACAATATAAATCTTATATGAATCACATATTGATGTGAAATATTTGATAAAATTCTGGAAAATGAATTGTGGCCCTAAAAACAGTGGCCCTAATGGCCCTAA
>NW_021024873.1:447714-467030 GCF_004153795.1 Camellia sinensis | reverse complement strand
CATTTTTCACTCTTTTTTATATTTTTAATTTTTTTTAAACATTTTGTCAATTACCAAATGCGTTTGTAGTTTATGTTTTTCTAAAAATAAACAAAAACCAATTTATAAAATTTTTGTAAATATAAACTGAAAACGTAAATGTTACCAAACACACCCTAAATAATTAATATTAGAGTGTTAGAAATAATTTCTAAGCTTCCAAGGTCGATTAGGGTTTGTATGGGTTCGTCTGTGATGCATTTTCGGTTCTAGGGTTTAATTTGCGAATAATCATCGAACTAAGGGCTTGATTATAATAACTCAAACTTTAGGGACCTAATACAGTTTACTAAAGTTAGGGGTCTCACAAGAAATGTTCATCGCAGCTCAAATTTGCTCTTCGTCGCCGATCTCTCTCTAGACTTCAGCACCACTACCACCACCACAGCTGTGAGAATGCCTAGGTCGATCGATTTCAACAATCTCATCTCTGTTAATTTCTACAACCTCATTGTTCTTGTTAGGGTTTTCAAACACTCGATCTTCCTCACATTTCGATCAATTTCAATATCCTTAGAAACGATCTCTGTTTCGAGGATTGGTGCAGATCTGGTCGAGCACGACGAAGATCTGGTCGGAATTTAAGCTCATTTAGATTCAACTTGTGTAATGATAATTAATTTGTGCTTGATTTTTGAATTGGTAGCAGTAAAAGAAAGAACAATGAATCAAAGAAAAGCTTGGAGTTGAGTAAAGTCCTGTTCTTCGTCTCTAACTAGCGATGATGGTTCTTTTGCAGATGCCACGACCCAAACCCGGCCCCATGGGTTTAACACCGTGACCGGCCAGTAATCCAAGATTACCGAAGGCCTGCTTAACAGTAATATAGTAAAACAAAGTACAGGGCCTGGCGGAAGCCAATACAGTAAATAAATAGTGTCCAATGAGCTGTGCCAGTCTGTATGCAAAAAGACTTCTCATTCATATATATACAGTCAGACAAAACAGTATATACATATATACAATCATTCAGTACAGTACAGTCTATACAATCGAACAGAACAGATACAGAGACAGACGGGGAAATTAAAAACACCCCTAAGCCGTAGCTTGACAGGCTCGGAACCTCGCATTGAGGCACATAGGTTAGCTTGACAAAACTGGAGTTAACCCCGACGCTCCTAGCTGCGGTCTGGTGCCTGGACATCTACATATATATATAAGCAGTGAGCTAAAACCCAGTGAATAACACAGAGCGTAAAGGGGTTAAGAATGAATGTCCTTACAGTAATGAAAACAGTCCATTAAATCAGTATTTCAGTCGTTCAGTCAGTACAGTCGTATGTGGTACATCCATTAGCATAACAGTACAGTAAACAGTAGGTCTTAAAAGACCAAGCAGTAAATGATGGCCATCAGTCAGTAACAGTAGTGGTTCCAACGAGGGAACCGACAGAGATCTCTGTAACAGTAACAGTAACAGTAAGCAGTAGTTGCTAAGAATGCCACAATATAGTTCAGAATATAGGACATACATTCATTCAATTAACAGTAACAGTTCAGAAAGCAGTACAGTTCAATTGTTCATAAAGCAGTACAGTTCAATTGTTCAGAAAATAATCATTTCGAACATATCTTTACACAGTTGTTACTCACAGAGTTCTGGGCTACAGTAAGCTAGAGCGTCTCCTTAGAAAGCCAAACCTACACAATTACAGATTAACACACACTAAGCTACACGGTTGGGAAAATAATAACTTAATCCCTAATTGCCTCGGTGTGTTTCTACATCTATATCCTCCTTAGGATGTCTTAAACTAGGCCTAAGAATGCCTAGAATGAGATGAGGATGTAAAGATGCACTTTTAAAAGCATTTTCAGACTTTTCAGAAAACAGGGGTCACGCTCGAGTGTAGGTTACTCCGCTCGAGCGGACATGAAGACAAAGGTTTCTGCTCGAGCGTAGACTTACCCGCTCGAGCGTTTTGCAAAACAGTCAAAAGTGCTGGATAGGTGAAAATCACGCTCGATTGGGCGCTCGACACCCGCTCGATCATGAGACACAATGTCCCGCTCGAGCGTCAATTATTCCACTCGAGCGGACTTCAAAACAGAACAAAATGCTAGGAGCACGATTTCCACGCTCGAGCTCCAGTCACCCTGCTCGAGCATGAGTCCAAATTTTGGAAATTCCAGATTTGAACCTCAAGCTCAAAACTAAGTTTAAATGCATCAAAACCAATCTTCCTGGGCTGAATTTCCAGAAAACACTTGTAAACATATAGAATGACATGATTTCAAGCTCAATTTGAGAAATCAAAGCCCAATGGTGTTTAATTCAAACTCAATTTCAACCAATTTTTCATGAACATGGTGAACATGCAACATGCAAGAATTCGAACCAATTCAAAGCTTCAATTTCATGCTCTAGTGAGCCAAATCTTTCAAAAACAAGACGAAAACATGGTCTACTCTCAAAACATGGACATGCATGTTATGAATCAGGAATATACAACCTCAAAACTCTTCAATGGTAACATGCATGGAACAATTAAGTTACAATTCAACAAGTAAGAGCCATAACTTGGCTCAAGGCTGCAATTTGCTATAAATCATGCAAGAATTTACTTAAATTCCACAATCAAAAGGTTGAATTCCTTACCTAAAGCTTGAAAGGCAAGTCTAGAGCTTCAATTATGCAAGAGTCCTTCCAATCTACTCAATTTCCAAGCAAACCAAGCCAAACGAGATAAAACTAACTCTCTCTCTCTCTCTCTCTCAAGGTCGGTTGTGCACAAGAAATGGGAGAAGAAATGTTGATTCAATGTATATACACAAGTCTCAAAATGTTGCCTATGTGATCCACTAGGGATGGCAAGGTTGTAATTAAGCCAACTATTGCAATTAAACTCATTTTGATCTAATTTAATCACATCTAATCAGTTTTCAGGTAATTACACCATAAAATCACATAAAATTACAATAATCATAAAACACTAATCGATTTCTGATTCGCCCGCCGATAAGGCCTTCAATTAGCAGTTCAAACATAAAAACACAAACAGATAATCAAACAATCAAACAGATAGACATACAATTGAACAGATATACTCAGTCAATTCGGTTCCAATATCAGTCAGTCAGTCCAGTAGTTTATTCAGTTCACTTATCAGTCATAATCAGTTCAGTTTAACGGTGATCAGTAGTTTATCGGTAAACAGTGACGAGGGTTGTTACAGTCTCCCCTCCTTAAAAAGAGTTTAGTCATCTAAACTCAAGTTACCTTCATTCTAGAAGAAGATAGGGTTCAGTGGAAACAATTCAGGATATCTTTTAGCCATGTCATCTTCCCTTTCCCAAGTGGCATACACGCCACCATGGTTTTGCCAATCGACTTTCACTAGCGGGATCTCTTTGTTTCTCAACTTCTTGATCCGTCTGTTTACAATCTAAATAGGCCGTTCCTCATAAGTGTAGTCGTCACTCAGCACTACGCGAGTTGACTCTATTACATGGAAAGGATCCCGGAGGTAGTCCCTCAATATAGAAATGTGGAAGACGCTGTGCATATGCTCCATTTCAGGAGGAAGCGCAACTTGATACGCCACCGGATTGACTTTCTCAATAATCTCGTACGGTTCGACATATCTTGGCGCTAACTTGCCTTTGACTCCGAAGCGAGTCTGGCCTTTCATCGGTGTCACTTTCACAAACACGTGATCACCCACTTCATACTCTCTGTCCTGCCTTCGGACATCTGCATAACTTTTCTGTCTGCTCTGTGCAGTTTTCAGTCTCTGTTGTATCAGTTTCACTTTCTCGGTTGTTTCGTATACAATCTCGGGCCCATGCAAAGGCCCATCTCCAACTTCCGCCCAGCAAATCGGAGATCTACATTTTCTGCCATACAATGCCTTGAAAGGCGCCATGCCAATACTAGAATGATAGCTATTGTTGTAGGCGAATTCAGCTAAGGGCAAATGGCTTTCCCAGTTTCCCTGAAAATCAAGGACACACATTCTCAATAAATCCTCCAAAGTCTGGATGGTCCTTTCTGATTGACCATCTGTTTGAGGATGATAGGCACTACTCAGTCTCAGTTCAGTACCCAATGCAGTCTGTAGGCTTTGCCAAAATCTTGATGTAAACTTTGAGTCTCTGTCAGAAACAATGGACACAGGCACTCCATGCAGTCTAACAATTTCATCAATATAAATGACGGTCAATTTATCCGCATTATAAATTGTTTTGACAGGTAAGAAGTGAGCAGATTTAGTCAGTCTATCAACAATAACCCAAATTGAGTCCATACCTTTACTGGAGCGAGGTAATCCCACAATAAAATCCATAGTGATGTGTTCCCATTTCCACTTCGGTATTGGTAAGGGCTGCAATAAGCCTGCGGGTCGTTGATGTTCGGCCTTGACTCGTTGGCAATGAAGACATTTTGATACAAAATCAGCAATTTCTTTCTTCATTCCTGGCCACCAGAAATTCAGTTTCAGGTCTTGATACATTTTCGTATTCCCTGGATGGATAGAAAATTTTGGATTGTGGCCCTCTTGCAGAACTCTTCTTTTCAATTCAAAATCATTTGGTACACACAGTCTTTCTTGAAATTTCAGTATATTACTTTCAAATTTGAAACCCGGTCTTGGTCTAGTTTTCCTTTTTTCGATGATCTTCTTCAAGAAGTCATCCAGTTGCTGTTTCTCTTTAATTTCCTCAATCAGTGCCGGTTGAGCAGAAATAGCAGCTAAGGTTCCACCTTGTTCTCGTATAACAATTTCTATTTCAGATTTTTCAAGGTCACAAAGTAATTCTTTCTGTCTGGTAAGCAAACATGCTGAGTTTCCAGTCGATTTCCGACTTAATGCATCGGCAACGGTGTTGGCTTTTCCCGGATGGTAAAATCTGTAGGTCATAGTCTTTAATCAGTTCTAGCCATCTCCGCTGTCTCATGTTCAGTTCTTTCTGTGTGAAGAAATATTTCAAACTCTTGTGGTCGGTATATACTTCACATGTTGCCCCATACAAATAGTGACGCCAGATTTTCAGTGCAAATACTACTGCAGCAAGTTTCAGATCATGGGTCGGGTAGTTCTTTTCATGCGGTCTCAGTTGTCGAGAAGCATAGGCAATTACTCTCCCATTCTGCATTAAAACACACCCCAAACCCTTATGAAAAGCATCACTAAATATGGTATAACCATCCGTACCTGAAGGTAAGGTAAGAACTAGTGCAGTCACGAGTTGAGTCTTCAGCTCTTGGAAAGCTGAGTCCCTTTGGTCAGTCCAGTCAAATGATATCCCCTTCTGCGTCAGTTGAGTTAATGGTAAGGCAATTTTGGAGAAATCTTTGACAAATCTTCTGTAATATCCAGCCAAACCCAAAAAGTTTCGGACTTCGGTCACATTTGTTGGTCTAGGCCAGTTCACTACAGCTTCAATTTTCTGCGGATCAACGGAAATTCCATCTTTGCTAACAACATGCCCCCAAAAACATAACATGATCAAGCCAAAATTCACATTTAGATAGTTTAGCATAAAGTTTCTGTTCTCTTAAGGTTTGTAGGGCAAGTCTCAGATGATGTTTATGTTCTTCTATACTTTTGGAGTAAATCAGTATGTCATCAATAACTACAACAATAAAGTCATCAAGGTACGGTTTAAAGATTCTGTTCATTAGGTCCATAAATGCAGCAGGTGCATTGGTAACTCCGAAAGGCATAACTAGAAATTCATAATGCCCATACCTCGTTCGGAAGGCAGTTTTGTCTATGTCTTCTGGTTTAACTTTCAGTTGATGATATCCGGATCTGAAATCAATCTTAGAAAACACTTGCGCTCCCTGTAACTGATCGAATAAGTCATCAATACGCGGCAATGGATACTTATTTTTTACAGTTACCTTGTTCAGTTCACGGTAGTCTATACACAATCTCAATGAGCCGTCTTTCTTCTTTACAAAAAAAACAGGTGCGCCCCACGGTGAAGTACTAGGCCTGATGAACTTTTTGTCTAACAGTTCTTGCAGTTGTACCTTCAGCTCTTTCAGTTCCGATGGAGCCATTCGGTAAGGAGCTTTAGAAACTGGCTGTGTTCTAGGAATCACATCCACAGTGAATTCAATCTCCCTGTCAATCAAATCCCCTTGCAGATTAACTGGAAAAACATCTGGGAATTCGCTAACTATGGGGATACTGTTCATATTAGCAATACCATCAGTAGATATAGTCAATACAGAACACAGATATCCTTTACATCATTTTCTAATCAATTTAACCGCTTCCACAGATGAAATCAGATATGAGGGAGGTACTACTCCAACCCCATTAAGCACAAATTCAGGCAAACCAGGTGGACGGAAAACTACTTGTTTCGTTACACAGTCTATGGTGGCATGCATTATTTCGTTAACCAGTCCATCCCAATATTACATCAATGATCAATGTTCAGAGACAGTAAGTCAATAAACAAATGTGCATCACCAATAATAATTTCACAAGCAGGTACATATATGCACAGGTCATAGATTCCCCAATGGGTGATTGATAGCTAACGATAATTCAATGGGTTTCTTAATGGTCTATTCAGATTTTCACGAAAAAGCATGCGAACATATGAAATGCGTAGACCCCGAATCAATCAGTACATAGCATTTTTGGTGTGCAAATAGAGAGAATACCTGACACAACGGTCCAGTATTCTGGCACGTCTCCCGGTAACTAGGCGAATACTCGGCCCTGCCTCATAGGCTCTTTCCCGGTAGCTTTGGGGTTCGATTTTTGGGTGCAACAGTCGATGCTGCCACGTTGGTGCAGCTCTACTACTGGCTTGTGGAGCAGGGGGCAGTTCTTTACCATGTGGCCACCACCTGCCACCCTGTAACAAGCTCTAGATATTTTGTAAAGACCCCTTTTGTGGCTTCTTGCCACACTCAGGAACAGGTGGTATGAAACCACTTCCTTGGCTGGGCTAAGTGTTGACCCCGTGTTCCTGTTTCTTATTCAATGGGTTAATGCCTTGCCCTTTCTTAAATTTAAAACCCTGCCTTTTACCACGCATTCAGACGCTTGGTGTTTCAGTTTTCCGTGCTCGATGTTCGATTCAGCCATCAAGGCTCGGTCAAGAACATTTACATAATTTGGTAATTTCAAAACATTTATTCTGTCAAGAATTGCAACATTAAGGCCGCCTTCGAACTTTCTAGCCTTCTTGTAATCAGTGTCCACCATATGCGGTACATATCTCGCAAGCTCGGTGAACTTTGTTTCATATTCAGCAACGGACATTGTGCCCTGCTTCAGCTGTTCGAACTCAGTTACTTTTCTATCCCTAACACACTGAGGGAAATATTTCTCGAAGAAAGCTCTTTTGAATTGAGCCCAAGTCATTACAGTATTGTCATCTCGGATTAGCATCCACCACCTTCTAGCTTCCTCTTGTAGAGTAAAGGTAGCCAACAGTACTTTATGTGCCTCGGAGCACGGGAATACTTCAAATAATTTTTCAGTCTCAAGAACCCACGCTTCAGCTTTTAACGGTTCAAGGCCTCCCTGAAAGGATGGCGGTTTCATCTTGCTAAACTTATGGGTGAGAGCTATTATGTCCCCATCATTTATATTCACATTCTGTTCCAGCTGTACCGGAGGAGGAGGTGGGGGCTGTTGATTCAGTTGCTGGTCTAATCTTTCAGTTATCAATTCCATCATCCGTTCCAGTCTGGCCATTCTGGCCTCAGAGGATGAGGATTCAGTTGCAGTGTTTGCATTATCCATTTCACTATAAGCAGTTATAACAATTATTAATATAGGCAATCATTGTTTATATAGGTTCATACTTTAGCATACATTCAGTCAGTCATATCACACACTTATCATGCTCATGTAATGCCCTAATCACTTTTCTAGGACATCCTATAGCTCATTTGGACACGTGTGTGCGGTATAACTCGTGGTAAGTATCGCTATGATACCACTCTGTCACGACCCAAACCCGGCCCCATGGGTTTAGCACCGTAACCGGCCAGTAATCCGATATTACCGAAGGCCAGCTTAACAGTAATACAGTAAAACAGAGTACAGGGCCTGGCGGAAACCAATACAGTAAATAAAAAGTGTCCAATGAGCTGTGCCAGTCTGTATGCAAAAAGACTTCTCATTCATATATATACAATCAGACAAAACAGTATATACATATATACAATCATTCAGTACAGTACAGTCTATACAGTCGAACAGAACAGATACAGAGACAGATGGGGAAATTAAAAACACCCCTAAGCCGTAACTTGACAGGCTCGGAACCTCGCAGTGAGGCACATAGGCTGGCTCAACAAAACGGGAGTTTACCCCGGCGCTCCTAGATGCGGTCTGGTGCCTGCACACCTACATATATATATGAACAGTGAGCTAAAGCCCAGTGAATAACACAGAGTGTAAAGGAGTTAAGAATGAATGTCCTTACAATAATGAAAACAGTTCATTAAATCAGTATTTCAGTCGTTCAGTCAGTACAGTCGTATGTGGTACATCCATTAGCATAACAGTACAGTAAACAGTAGGTCTTAAAAGACCAAGCAGTAAATGATGGCCATCAGTCAGTAACAGTAGTGGTTCCAACGAGGGAACCGACAGAGATCTCTGTAACAGTAACAGTAAGCAGTAGTTGCTAAGGATACCACAATATAGTTCAAAATATAGGACATACATTCATTCAATTAACAGTAACAGTTCAGAGAAGCAGTACAGTTCAATTGTTTCAGAAAGCAGTACAGTTCAATGTTCAGAAAATAATCATTTCGAACATATCTTTACACAGTTGTTACTCACAGATTCTGGGCTACAGTAAGTTAGAGCGGTCTTCTAGAAAGCCAAACCTACACAGTTATAGATTAACACACACTAAGCTACACGGTTGGAAAAATAATAACTTAATCCCTAATTGCCTCGGTGTGTTTCTACATCTATATCCTCCTTAAGATGTCTTAAACTAGGCCTAAGAATGCCTAGAATGAGATGAGGATGAAAGATGCACTTTTAAAAGCATTTTCAGACTTTTCAGAAAACAAGGGTCACGCTCGAGCGTAGGTTACTCCGCTCGAGCGGACATGAAGACAAAGGTTTCCGCTCGAGCGCGTAGACTTACCCGCTCGAGCGTTCTGCAAAACAGTCAAAAGTGCTGGATAGGTGAAAATCACGCTCGATTGGCGCTCGACACTCGCTCGAGCATGAGACACAATGTCCCGCTCGAGCGTCAATTATTCCGCTCGAGCGGACTTCAAAACAGAACAAAATGCTGGGAGCACGATTCCACGCTCGAGCGCCAGTCACCCCGCTCGAGCGTGAGTCCAAATTCTGGAAATTCCAGATTTGAACCTCAAGCTCAAAACCAAGTTTAAATGCATCAGAACCAATCCTCTTGGGTTGAATTTCCAGAAAACACTTGTAAACATATAGAATGACATGATTTCAAGCTCAATTTGAGAAATCAAAGCCCAAGGGTGTTTAATTCAAACTCAATTTCAACCAATTTTTCATGAACATGGTGAACATGCAACATGCAAGAATTCGAACCAATTCAAAGCTTCAATTTCATGCTCTAGTGAGCCAAATCTTTCAAAAACAAGACGAAAACATGGTCTACTCTCAAAACATGGACATGCATGTTATGAATCAGGAATATACAACCTCAAAACTCTTCAATGGTAACATGCATGGAACAATTAAGCTACAATTCAACAAGTAAGAGCCATAACTTGGCTCGAGGCTGCAATTTGCTATAAATCATGCAAGAATTTACTTAAATTCCACAATCAAAAGGTTGAATTCCTTACCTAAAGCTTGAAAGGCAAGTCTAGAGCTTCAATTATCCAAGAGTCTTTCCAATCTACTCAATTTCCAAGCAAACCAAGCCAAACGAGATGAAACTAACTCTCTCTCTCTCTCTCTCTCTCTCTCTCAAGGTCGGTTGTGCACAAGAAATGGGAGAAGAAATGTTGATTCAATGTATATACACAAGTCTCAAAATGTTGCCTAAGTGATCCACTAGGGATGGCAAGGTTGTAATTAAGCCAACTATTGCAATTAAACTCATTTCAATCTAATTTAATCACACCTAATCAGTTTTCAGGTAATTACACCATAAAATCACATAAATTACGATAATCATAAAACACTAATCGATTTCTGATTCGGCCGCCGATAAGGCCTTCAATTAGCAGTTCAAACATAAAAACACAAACAGATAATCAAACAATCAAACAGATAGACATACAATTGAACAGATATACTCAGTCAATTCGGTTCCAATATCAGTCAGTCAGTCCAGTAGTTTATTCAGTTCACTTATCAGTCATAATCAGTTCAGTTTAACGGTAATCAGTAGTTTATCGGTAAACAGTGACGAGGGTTGTTACAGCAGAGGTTCGACCTCATTCGCTTTGGATAGTCACTGTTGTTGCTCGTTGTCATGAGATGAAGCTCAAGGTGATCACAACTTTATGGATTTTGTAATTGTAGCTGTGAATTGATTATTTTTTGTTCTACTCATATTTATGATTTGAGGTTTTGTTTGTTTAGAATTTGATTTTGCGCTGATAAGTCAAGTTTAATGCGATTCATAACCTCTATGTTTCTTCAATGATTTTCAAATTTTAATTGGAATGCGTTTAGTAGTTTTTGAACTGCTATTGCAATTAGTTCGCTTTTGATTGAAGCTTTGATGTATTGCATTTTGAATTTGGTTTTTAGTCGTATGAAGTTCAATGTGAATTTCAATCACAAATATTTAAATTTCAACCGATAAAAAAATATCAAATGAATTTTCACAGATAGAAAAAATAGATAGGAATTGAATAGATAAAAAATTGGGTGGTGGCCATTATTGAGAAGGGTCAAAACACACACACACACACAGGAAGGGAAAGCAAAGATTTCAGCAGATTCAAAAAAAAAATTGAACAGATATTTTCAACAGATAAAAAATTTAAACAAATAAAAAAATTTGAACAGATATAAATTTTAAAAGATAAAAAATTTCAACAGATAATCAACAAAAAGTCAAACAGGTATAAAAAAGTCAAGGGATAAAATTAGAAACAAAATATTCTCTAGAATTTCTCACTAAACTATTTCACAAAGGGTGTGTTTGTTTTGAAGGATTAGGGGTTGGGATTGGACTATTAGTACCACCGGACTAATAGTTCATTGTTTGTTTCATTTTTTTTGCTTCGGACTAATAGTCCCTCCGGACTATTAGTCCCACAAATATGGGACTATCCTCATATCCCATGGGGGGTGGGATAGAAATCATGTGATTGGTATCCCATGGGATTATTTTGTGAAATGTCTATTTTACCCTACATGCGATTACTTACCAAACAATTAAAAAAGGATAAAATAGTCTTTTGAACATTTATAAATTTTTTTTTAGTGTTGTTAATTTAAAATTATATATTAAATAAAAAATTTTAATTATAAATTATAAATTAAATTTAATTAAAAATAATAAATTATAAATTATGGCCTTATAAATTAAATTTTTTGTAGTGTTGTTACAAAAATTAAATTTACATATTAAATTAAATTATTTTTTTAGTGTTGTTAATTTAAAATTAATAAATAAATAAAAAATATAAATTATAAATTAAATTTATTTAAATAATAAAATTATAAATTTGGCCTTATAAATTAAATTTTTTTAGTTGTTGTTTTGAAAATTTTAATTTAAAAAATAATATAAATTTTTATTGATATTTTATTTATTTAAAAAAAATAAATTTATTTAATTGTGCAAAAAATAAAATAAAACAATTTTTTTTTAATCTAGCTAAAAATAATTAAAATATTAAAACTATGTTTGATATCGCTATTACTTAGTAAATAATTAAAAAGGATAAAATAGTCATTTGAGCATTTATCTTTCTCCATAGTATCCCAAACAAACATTGAATAACTAAAAATAGTCCAATCTAGACATCTAATCTCATGACTAAACAAAAGGATACAAATTTATTCCAACCAAACAGTCTCGGGACAATGTATCCCAGGACTAATAGTCCGATGGATTACAATCCTCCTTATCCAGTCCGTCCAAACAAACACACCCAAAGTGTGGACTTCTCATCAATAAAAAATATATCTTGAACCTAGTGTCTTATACCCTTCTTATATTGGATTTATTACCAATTAACCCTAAAATAAATTATAAATAACTCAAATAAATTGTAACAACTAATCCAAACCTCCATTTTATATTACTATTCATTTGAAAATTAATTATTTTAATTGATTTTTTAATTTTTTATAAAAAAAAATATATTAAAAAATAAAAAATAATAATGTAATAACTTATTAACACTTTAATTAAAGAAAAATGCTTGGGGGCACTAATTAGTGCTCCCACTAATTAGGTGGTAGTGGGTCTCGCCATTAATGATATAATGTTTTGGTCTTGAAATTGTATTTTTTTTTTACTTTTTTAATGTATTAATACTATTAGTGGTGATGTTTTTAGTGAGATGAATCATTGTTGTTAATTAAAATCTTACGTCCTCATACAAGTAAGGATAGGGTTTGCGGGGACCAGCAAAGCCCCTGTGGTGACACGTGTAGGACTTGTCTTTTTCAACTTGGGAAGACACATGGGCAGGAGCCCAATTGCCTCTTGTACCTTTCAATGTAGCAGTTTTACATTTATTGGCAGATTCGGTAGATCCACTTCATTGATATCACAAAACTACCTCAAGTTTCGATTAGTAAAATCCTCAAAAGCTATGCATTTTATTTGAGGGCCGTGCTTCAGACATTTTATTTGAGGGCCGTGCTTCAGACCCAGGGACGTGGCGCCGTCCCATTCGTTGAAATAAAAAAAATAATAATAATAATTTTTTTTTGAACCAATCACTTTCCTACACGCATGACCTCCCAGTGACCACTGGAGGTCTCAAGCACACATGGTTACCTGTAATTCCATAGCAAAATAATAATAAAATAATAAAACTCTATTTGTTTATGTGTAATCACTGATATAACAGTATGTTTGGTTTGAGTTTTTTGAATTAAATTTTTTGAAAATTTAATTTTTTAATTTTCATATTTTTTTGTTTTTAGTGAATATTTTTAAAATTTTAAACATTTTTTTTACTTTTTTAGATACACTTTATTTAGATGTATCTAAAAAGTAAAAAAATTGTGAAATTTTTTTTTAAAAATTTAATAAATACATAAAAATATAAAAAATGTACTAAATTCTCGTATTTTTTTTTTATATTTTTGGTATTTAGTGAATTTTTAAAAGGTTTTTTCACAAATTTTTTACTTTTTAGGTATATTTATGTTAGGTATGTCTAAAAAGTAAAAAAAATTGCTTAAAATATTAAAAAACTCAGTAAAAACAAAAAAACACGAAAAACAAAAATATTAAGTTTTCTGAAAAGTGTTTTTGGAAAAGCACAACCAAGCAAATTGAATGTTGTTATTATTTTTTTTTTTTCAATTGAGAACTCTATTCTAAAGAAGGTTAATTTAAAAGTGTAAATATGAAGGTTATTTTAAGAGTGTAAATCTAAGGATTAAACAATCCTTGTAATTGTATGATTCAAATAAATAAAAAAGATCAACAAGAATCAAACTTGAGTTGAGCATATGGGAGCAAATCCACTACCAATTAGGTTACCCTTCAAGGATTTGTCTTTTTCACTGATTTTTGTTATATATTTTTGTAATATATGTTATAAATTTTTATGATAATTATATAACATATACAACAAAAATACATAACAAAATACATCTTTATGTACCTTTAAGGGAGCATACCATTACATTTCTCCCATTAATATATTATTGTTTGGGTTTATTATACTTTCTACTCTTAAACTATTGTCTACTTAGTCCTTGAACTATCGATTGAGTCTACTCAGTTTCTAAAATACATAAATCAAAATCTATCCCTAAATTATAGATTGAACCTATTAAATTTCTAAAGTATTTACTTCAAACATATTTCGTCCCTGAAAAAATAACAAAAATAAAATATGCCTATAAGTATTATAAATTAATAAAAGACCCATCTAATTAAAATTATATTTCAAAAAAAATTAAAATTTTCATTCTGTCTTTAAAAAGCGAGAGTTCGTATGGTGAATTCCTTTATAAGGGTAAGGGTATTTATGATATTTTTTTACTTATCTTCTACAATAGTTACCTGATTGCCTTTATTTAATATTATATGTCAGATTTCGTTTATATTTTCTAATTGATTATTTTTAAGTTTTCGCTAAATTCTTTTTATAACTTAACTTTTATTTTATTATTATTTGTAGCAAACTTTATTATTTAAATTTTCCAATTCTACTTAATTCAATATATCTAAAGTTCATATAATTTTATTGGCAAAACTGAGAAACCATACTCTAATACTAATTTAAACACACAATGAAATAGAACACACAATAAAAATGTATGGATTTTTCTGTAATAATATCTTAATTAGGTAGAGTATTTTACTAATTTAAAATACTCATTGGCATATATTTTATTTTTGTAATATTTTTTTAGACTAAATAAATTAATACTTTAAAAACTTAATATATTCAATCGATAGTTTAAGAATTAAATAAATTTTGATTTATGAACTTTAGGGACCGAGCATATTCAATCGATAGTTTAATAATTAAATAAACTATTTGACGATAGTTGAGAGGTAAGAAAATGTAATAAACCGTTATTGTTTTGGTAAAATTTGTTTGTGAGCAGTGTGAGTTGTGTGTATATACTGGCGGTGGGTGTAATTGTAATTTTATATTTAAATTCTTAGATATAGTTTGATGATGGAAGGAAATTGATAAAAGAGCAAAATAATTATAATAATTATTTGATGTGACGTTTATTGGGTGAAAATAAATGGCAATTACTACTAAGTTTTGAAAAAATAAAAAATAAATCAGAAATGATATATCCCTCTAATTTAGGAGTTTTAAAAGAGTACTAATGAAAAAAAAAAAAAAAAAAAAAAAAAAAAAAACTAAGGTCAAAACATCATATCATATGAGACTCACGCATTAATTAAAATTATTAAACTCTTAATTTAAAACTCTCAATCTTTTTTCAAAATAAAAATATGACTGAGTTCACACCCTTATATAATAATAAAATAAATACATGACAAAGTGATGCTACCCAATGTAAGTTCATATTAGCTGAAGTCTTTTGAGAAGAGTCCTTAAAAGGAAGGTCCATCAATAGTCTTTAGGAGTCTCACCACTTAAGAGAGAGTTGGGGTTACTCATGCATGTGTTGTGTGGTGGACTCATAATCAAGTATGATATTAATTTCTGTGAGTTTTGTTCCTATTTATTTTGTTTACCATTAAAAATCTTAAAATTTTAGAATGTGAAGATCGGCTTCACGTCTGGTTATTTTCTTTAGAGTAATGTTATAATGATTAATTATTTTTATTATGGAGATAATTTCTTTTCAGCTGGTGATCCAAGAGGAGAGGTGTTGTTGGCCTTTCAGAACTCACCTCAATGATCCTAACTGCTGATTTTGTATTCATGTAAAAAATTAAATTGATCGAATATTGATAGTTACATATTTGGAGTACATTCATATTATAAAATTGAACAACAAATATGATTTTGAGAATAGACCAGCAATTTTTATTATAATAAATGTAATCCAATCATCTGACTGTCGATATTTGATTAATCTGATTTTTGTATAAATATTTTTCTTGATGAACATTAAAAAATGACTAATTCAAATCATTTGAACGGGCCTCAAAACAAGTCTGTTAAACCCAATAATATCTCTCCAATTGGATCACCAACGGAAGAAGAGCTAAACCTTTTTACTACCATCTGATATATTAGGTTAGTTCTCAGTAATATTTTCAAGATATACCATAGTAGAGGACTTATTGTATCAAAATATTATGTTGATAAATAAAATAATAAATATAATATGATATAAAAATATAATAAATGTGATATTATTTATTTAATTTTTTTATATAGAAACAAAGCGACAAACTGCATTGAAATAGCACTTCTACTTTCACAAACGCAATTATCTCTCCATACAACAGCAACAACCCCCCAAAAAAAAGTTTTAATAATTATATTAGTACTCCTATATATAGATATATATCATATATATATTTTATAAAATTATAATAAAGAGTTAGTCCGGTCATGACACAATCTGGTTAGGTCGGTCAAAACTTGTTACTTGGAAGTCTGATCTAAGCACACCAAGGCTGAACAGGGGCAGCCGAAGTAATGAGTTAAAGGAGAAGACCGAGCTAATGATAGTTCGGCCTTCTCTGTGGCTCAGCATAGCCCGTGTTATTTCGGCCATGTGGTAGTTCGGCCATGAAGAAAACCATTCCACTTGGTTTAAGCAGTGGGAAGGGTGTAAAAGGATAAGCATTATCCTTAGGAGAATGAATCCTAGGAGGACTCTGCATGGAGAAGTACAAGTCCTACTAGGATTGTGCCACGGGAAACTTATAAAAGCCTACAAACATCACCTTGGAGGGGGTAATTGAACACAATCTTTCTGAGAACTTAGAGCTTTGTCTATTTGTCAAGTTTTCTGACTTAGGCATCGGAGAGGTTTCCGGCGTACACCCGCCGGCTAGCTCACGTTTGTGTTTTCAGGTGACAAAGCGACGTCGTACGGAGGAGCGTGGACTTGGTCAACAGGATTATACGAGGAGAATTATTTCCTCCCCGTACACGAAGTGTCTGACAAAATGAACAATTCATATTATCAAAATAAGATCCCGCGACCCATGATGAGTTCCCATTGATTAAGATTATGGACTAAAAGGAATCCTCCCTGGATGCCTAGTACTTAAAAAATAAAAAATAAAAAAACTTGGCATCGTCTTAAATAAGAGTAGTAACACAAAGGGTTAATTATACTTTTCACCCCTATAGTATCAATATGAACAATTCGATTCCTACATTATAAGTCTAGTTTGAATTTGGTTTTTTTATCTAAATTTTTGTTAATTTTGTTTACATGTGCACTTTAAAAAATTGATGATTATTCTAAAATTGTTAATTTTAACCTCCAATTAGATGAAAAGACCAAATTAAAACTATATTTTAAGTGTAGGAACTAAATTATTCAATTTAAAATTGGTCAATTACACTTTGACTTTTTATGTTTGACCATTTTTCCTCTATTGGCCCTTATGTTTGGTTGTTTGCTATTTTTTTTCATTTTGGCCTTTTATGTTTCAAGTATTCCCCCCCTCCCCCCGCCTAATTTCCTCTTAAGGTTTACTCAAGCAAAAAGTTAGATAGAAAATAACACATTAATAGTAGCATGGTATAAAAATATTTTATTATATATAAATCACACCTCTAACACAAACTCAAGTCCTAATACAATAATATTTTTTTATGTCACGTACCAGTTAGTGTGACATTTTCTATCTAATTTTGAATAGAAGTTAGTCTTAAAAGAAAATTGAAAAAAATTTAAAACGTGAAGGGTTAATGTGAAAAAAAAAACTTCAAAAACTAAAGTGAAAAAATGATCAAATATGAAAAGACAAAGTGTAATTTACCCATTTAAAATCATAAAGATTAATGTAAAATTTAAATAAAAATATAAAAGTGAAAAAATGTGATTAACCTTTGGTGTATTTATACGAAAACCTCCTAAACTATTGAGAAATATCACTTTGACCCCTAAATTATAAAAGCATACAAATAGACTATCTAAACTATAGAGAAATATTATTGCCCCTTAAAATATAAAAGCGTATAAATGAACCATCTAAACTATTAACGTGTTTCACTTTGATTTATTCCATTAGAGCATCTCCAAATTTTTACCTTTTCTTTTATCAAATTTAAATTTGATGAAAAAGTATTCAAAAATTATCTCAAATCCTTTCATAAAAGAATAAATTACAAATATACCTCCTTAGGTTTGCTTAAAATACGAATTGCCTCTATGATTTTAGAAATTACATCTCAACCCCTTTTATTAAGAAATTATCAAGTTTATTAAAAGTTTTTATTAATGTCAAAAATGTATTTCAATTAATAATTTAGCTATTTATTATTGTAAAAGAGAATAGTTAGGAATTTCATTTTTGTAGTTAATTCCGTTAAATAAAAAATTCTTATAATGGGGTATTTGTAATTTTCCAAATCACATGGGGCAATTCATATTTTAAGTACACCTCAAGGGATATATTTGTAATTTACCATTCATCAAATGTTCATGAAATTAAAGGAGACTCATTTTTTTTCATTAAATTGAGAACTTGTCAAATTCTTTATCAAATTTGAATTTAATAAAAATTTGAAAAGACAAAGCATTGGAGATAATTGCTTTTCATCAAATTTGATGAAAAGTGAAATTTAGGATGAGAATTCAAATTTTAAAAAATATTTTGATGAAAATATTGAAATAGTTCATATCAAATTAAATTTATTTTTTTACTTAAATTTAAAATCAAATTAGATAAAAAAATTCAATAAATAATTTAAGATGGTCTTAAGACATCCAATTTATACACTTTTATAATTTATAGAATTTATTTATAAAATTTTATAATTTAAAAATTTAAAATAACACTTGTCAATAATTTAAGACTAATATTATATGCACAGATTAGTGTAATAAGTAGTGTACTAATTGATAATGTGGTATAATTTAAGAAATTTTTGATATTTGTAATTTGTATAATGAATGAGATCAATAATAATGTCATAACTAATATTGATATACTAATTAGTATATTAAGGCTTTGTTTAGAAACATGCTATTTTAGTAGTTTTTTGGTTTTTTAACTAAAATATGAGTTAAAAAAAATTAGTATGTTTGGAATGACTTTTTAATTTTTTTACGAGAAGATGTATAAAAAGTATAGAAAAAATAGAATCTTTGATTTTTTAGTATAAATTATAGGTTTTTTGATTTTTTTAATAACTTTTTGGCTAAACACTCGCATGCCAAACGAGGCCTTAGTTGTCGTTTGGCAATTGACTTTTTTAATTAATTTTTTGGTTATTTTAATTTGGGATTAAAAGTTTGTTTGGTTTGACTTTTTTAGATTTTTTTAACTTTTGTAAGAGAAAAACTAAAATAATCATGCGCACCTTGTGATATTTTATTTTATTAACTTTTTAATTTATTTTGTATTTTAATAAGTTAAATTAGTTCCAACAATCTTTCCAAACATGTCTATTTGTTCATCAATCTTAGACTTAGCACTCGTCTGGTATAAGGTTAAGGAGCTAAAATAGATATAAAAAGATAAAATAAATTAAAAAATTAATAAGATAAAATGTCATATTTAAATTA
>NW_021024873.1:301957-439330 GCF_004153795.1 Camellia sinensis | reverse complement strand
CCGGGCTCGGCGCATTATACTAACTGCATTGTATTTTCAATTCCAAATTGAATACATGTTAGCTGTAGCATTCCATATGCCATGTTTAGAATAGCCGAGCCTTATTCAGGGCTCAACCCTGTTTGAGCCCCCCATCTTGCACTTGCTTCAATATCTTCCTTGAATGCTATTTTCTTGCATGCTTTGGCAGCCCATTATGCTTCCATTTTTGGGCATTTTATAGAATTAAAAATAGGCTTATTTTGAGCCCCTCTTCAACATTGAAGAAGGGCTCAACACTGTTTGGGACCTCCATGCTATACTTGCCTTTATATTTTCTTTTGGGTCCCATTTTTGCATGTTTTGGCAGCCTATTATGCTTCGGCTTTTGGCCTTTTTACAGTACTAAAAATAGCCTTATTTTGGTCCATTCTTCATGTTTTATTAAGGGCTTTTCATGGTTTGGGACCTCCATATGCTACTTCATGTTATATCCCTCATTGGTCCCCTTTTCTTGCATGTCTTGGCAGCCTATTATGCTTCGGTTTTTGGCCTTTTTACAGTACTAAAAATAGTCTTATTTTGGTCCATTATTCATGTTTTATTTAAGGGCCTTTCATGGTTTGGGACCTCCATATGCTACTTCATGTTATATCCCTCCTTGGTCCCCTTTTCTTGCATGTCTTGGCAGCCTATTGTGATTCGGTTTTTAGTCATTTTACAGAACTAAAAATAGTCTTATTTTGGTCCATTATTCATGTTTCATCAAGGGTCTTTGGCTGTTTGTTGAATATTTTGCATACTTTGTGTTATAGCCACTTTTGAGCCTCATTTTGCATTGCATTTCTAGCATGTTTGTATACTGGGGATTTTGGGGCTGCCATAAACTGTAAATGTGCATATTTTTGGTCCCTCTCAGTGTTGTAGAAGGGCATTTTTCAGTTTGGGTTTTGCATATACCACTTGTTTCATTGCCCTCTCTTGGCCCCTATTTTTGCATGCCATTGTTGCCCTATCTTTGCTTGTTGTTTGGCCTTGATTTGTACTGGTAAAATGCTTATTTTGGGGCTGCCTTGCTACTGTATATTCATTGCATGTCCATATTGTGCATGCTTTGTATAGCTGTAAGCCATTCACGTACTTAATCTTGCATTTCGGGAGAAATTCCATGCATCGGGTGTCCTTTCGCCTCATTTCGGGGCTGTTTTCCCCCATATTTCAGTGCTGAATTCCATTAGCATGTTTGCATATCATTTTCCATGCCATTGCATTGCATATGTCATTGCCTCGATTTGCGTGCCCGTGTGCACGCATTTCGAGGCACTTCATTTTCATCCATCGGCCTCTTATGTGAGTGTGGCTGAGGCTCTCTCATGTTAGTATAAGTCCATGTTGCATTCTATATGCCATTTCCATGCCATTGCATTGCATATGTCATTGCCTCGGTTTGCGTGCCCGTGTGCACGCATTTCGAGGCACTTCATTTTCATCCATCGGCCTCTTATGTGAGTGTGGCTGAGGCTCTCTCATGTTAGTATAAGTCCATGTTCATTCTATATGCCATTTCCATGCCATTGCATTACATATGTCATTGCCTCGGTTTGCGTGCCGTGTGCACGCATTTCGAGGCACTTCATTTTCATCCATCGGCCTCTTATGTGAGTGTGGCTGAGGCTCTCTCATGTTAGTATAAGTCCATGTTGCATTCTATGTGCCATTTTCCATGCCATTGCATTGCATATGTCATTGCCTCGGTTTGCGTGCCCGTGTGTACGCATTTCGAGGCACTTCATTTTCATCCATCGGCCTCTTATGTGAGTGTGACTGAGGCTCTCTCATGTTAGTATAAGTCCATGTTGCATTCTATATGCCATTTTAGCCATATTGCATTGCGTATGCCATTGCCTCGGTTTGCGTGCCCGTGTGCACGCATTTCGAGGCATCTCATTTTCACAGCATAGTGCATACCAGGTTGTATCTTAGATCGCATTCATGCATTTCCTCAGTTTGCGTGCCCGTGTGCACGCATTTCGAGGCATCTCATTTTCATAGCATTGTGTATGTTAGGATTGTATCTTAGTTGTATTTCATGCATGTCATGCATATTGCATCGTGTTCGGGATAGGAGTTAGCCCGGGCACGGGAAACGAGGTGCGTTTCATACTCCGAGTGACGGAACGTGTCTCTATCCCCAGTCACCGACACTCCGGATTATCCATGATGGAGTTAGGTTCTTGTTGTGTTTACACGTGCATTCATTCTATATTAAGTTGCACATTTCGACTCCTCTGCCATCATGCATTGATATACGTGATTGGTGGCACGAGGATCGAGGCATGCATATATCTGTGAAAATACATTGCCATGCCCCTTTCCTGCTCTCTGTTGTAGCAAAATGAAGAATCAGTAACTTTTTAGAGTTTGGCGCGCATTTCAAGAAAAGGTGTAAACAGAGGCTAATTGGGGCATCCTAGTGGATTTTCGCGCAAGGTAGCCCAGACATGCATCATTCATCAGAAGCAAGGCAGTCCCTGGCTTGCACGCCAGTTTTACAGCTTTCTTAGTTAATTTGATTAATTAATTAGGAATTTGTATATTATTTGGACTGTATTATTTGGACTGTAATATTCTTTTTATTCGGGACTGTATATTTATTCGGGACCCTCTGTGGCGAGGGCATAATTGTAATAAGTGTGCGTGAGTGTGATGTATGTCTTCCAACCCCACGTCTTTCTTCCCTTTTATTTATCTGCTTATGATGGTTGATTAGGGCATATTTCAATTAGCATACAGTATGATAGCATGTTTGCATTCATTCATCCGTTTTGCATGCACCGGGCTCGGGCATCATACTAACTGCATTGTACTTTCAATTCCAATTGAATACATGTTAGCTGTAGCATTCCATATGCCATGTTTAGAATAGCCGAGCCTGCTATAGTTTGCATTCTTGCATGTGTTGCATTAGGCATTTCTGTATACTTAGGATTCATGCATGATTTCTAATGAGTTTTTGTTTTTTGGCTTGGAGTACTCGGTAAGTTTTATGCTTTAGCATCTTTGCATGCGTGTGAGTGACTGCCATGAATAGCATGCTTACCATGAGGCTATATGCTTATGTGATATAACTGCCTGAATGCCTGTGGGTGAAGGTTGGGTTATTTGGATTGGAACAATTCATCAAATGTGTGTTTTAAGCCCACTAGATAGTGGCAAAATCATGTTTTCTAAGCCCACTTGAGGGTGGCAAATCCACGTCTTAGCCTACTTGCGGGTAGCACCATCAAACCATTTTCAAACAAACAAACATGAAATGTTTTGTTCCAATTCAGGCGATCCAGTCTATACTTGTATGCTGTGCGCATCACATAGTAAATCTAGGCTAATAACCGGAATAAGAACGCATAATGTTTTCAAAACTAGATATCATGGTTAGTAGAGGCCGATCTTTGATCGGGCGAGCGGGGGTGCTCACGAAGTGACCTTCCCCAATCGTACCCAAGTTCCCGAGCTGAGGCAACTTTGGTGATGACGGACACGTGGCCTTAGGCAACGAGTCAGGGTTTCCTAAATTTCCCAAAATAAAATATTTAGGTGGCGACTTTGTATCTGGCAAAGCAGTCCATGTTTGGCACTTCTTTCAAAATCTGCTTTCTCAAAACGATTTGCCGGATTTGGACTCTTTGGTTCAGATTTAGAACCGTGACAAATTTGAGAATCCTGAGCTGTAGTGACCCCAAAATGAACGGAACGGGAGCTCGTTCCTCCCGGGGGCGTTCGGGGACGTCTACAGGTGGTCGGCAAGTGTTTCCCAAGCCAATAGTTGGTCGGCAGTCCTCCCAGGGTGGAGTTTCAGCCTTCTGGAGCCTTGTGCAACTATTGGAAATCAATCGCAAACAAAGGCAAGACGAGGCATCGCGATGGAATTTCCCGACGAGGCGACTCGAGCATGCATGCATCCATTGTCATCCAAAATAGAGCTGAGGCGGTCCATGAACTTGCATGCCAGTTTATTTGCTTTCCTAGTTAATTTGTTAATTAATTAGGATCTTGTAATATTTAATTATTTATTCAGACTGTATTATTTATTCGGACCCCCCAAGTGAGGGCAATGTTGTAATGAGGGTGCGTGAGTGTGATGTATGTCTTCCAACCCCACGTCTTTCTCTCTTTTATTTATCAGCTTATGATGGTTAGATTAGGGCATGTTTCAATTAGCATACTTATGCTTGCATGTTTGCATCATTCATCTGTCTTGCATGCACCGGGCTCAGCGCATCATACTAACTACATCGTATTTCAATTCCGAGTTGAATACTTGTTAGTTGTAGCATTTCACATGCCATCTGTAGAATAGCCGAGCCTATTTTAGTTGCATTTTGCATGTGTTGTATTAGGCATTTCTGTATAGCTAGAATCATGCATGGATTTCTAACATAGTTTTTGTTTTGGCTTGGAGTACTTGGTAAGTTTTATGCTTTAGCATCGTTGCATGCGTGTGAGTGACTGCCATGATAGCATGCTTACCATAAGGCTAACTGCTTATGTGATATACCTGTCTGAATGCCTGTGGGTGAAGGTTAGATTATCTGAATTGGAATAATGCGTTGACTGTGGGTTTTAAGCCCACTAGATAGTGGCAAAACCATGTTTCCTAAGCCCACCCGAGGGTGGCAAAATCTGCATTTTTAGCCTACTTGCGAGTAGCAAATCGCTTTCAAAAACCAAACATGAAATGTTTTATTCCAATTCAGGCGATCCAGTCTATACTTGTATGCTGTGCGCATCACATAGTAAATCTAGGCTAATAACCAGACTAAGAACGCATATTGTTTTCAAAACTAGATATCATGGTTAGTAGAGGCCGATCTTTGATCGGGCGAGCGGGGGTGCTCACGAAGTGACCTTCCTCAATCGTACCCAAGTTCCCGAGCCGAGGAAACTTTGGTGATGACGGACACGTGGCTTTAGGCAAACGAGTCAGGGTTTCCTAAATTTTCTAAAATAAAATATTTAGGTGGCGACTCTGTATCTAGTAAAGCAGTCCATGTTTGGCACTCCTTTCTAAAAATCTGTTTTCCAAAACGATTTGCCAGATTTGGACTCTTTGATGATTCATCGGTCTTGCATTGCACTCTGCGAGATTAGATACAGGACCATGACATTTGAGTCCTGAACTGTAGTGAGCCCATATGAACAAAACGGGATTTCCCTCCTAGGACATTCGGGGACGTCTACAGTTTCTGGCGACTCTGCTGGGGATTTAGAGAACTTGACTCGAACTCATGATATATGGTTTTGACTATACTTGTGTGTTTCTTTGCATTGCATTTGCATTGGTGCGCCTAGAACACCGTGTTTGCCATATGCTATTCTTGAACGGTTTGCCGAAGGCTCGCTTCGAGAAACGTGCCATAAGGCTGATCGGTTGCGGGCTCTGTTACGACGGGAACACAAACCTCGATTTTACCGGGGCACCCTTTTGACCATTCGACCTAGTGCATATTCAAAATCTATAGTGACCATTCCAAAGCTAGGACAGGTTGCTTACCCGATTATAGGTTGTTTGAAACCGCTGTGTGCATAGTCAAACCCTAGTTCCTGACAAAATAGGACAGGAAAACCCTACCCCAACATAGGGGTGTTTTGGCTCTCACTTGCTTGTTATGTGCTTTTAGGAGTGCGTCTCTACAGGAATGCATGTATCAGTTTGCAAGTTTGGGCATCCGGCCTATGGGCACCAGTGTCGGTATTTTGGGAATCAGTTATCTGTGGGTATCATATTCAGTTTTGGGACAGTAATTTGGGGAACAGCGATCAGTGGTTGAATACAGTTATTCAGCTATGTATTGATTGGGCTGAGATGCTGCTTGTTTTCTCTTTCAGTTCGGAGATTCAGTTCAGGGCAACCAGTGTTCTCCTTTGCTGAGGCAAGACAGAAAAAGGCTCGTCGGTTCATCAGATCCGTCAGTCACCAGTCCAGTCCGCCTGATCCGTCGGTCACCAGTCACATCACCTCTGTTTGGTTTAGTAGACTCATGATGACGCAAAATTCGGAAGAAATTGTGGTCATGGCAACAGCATTGAGCTAGGGCCAAAGAATCATCTTGCAGGGTGAGACTGACGTTGAAGTGCCACACCCACCTAAGACGCCTGCCGGGCACCCGATTTGGGGACCCCAGTTGTTTCAAGCTCGTAAACCCACCACGTTTGAGTTGATGGGAATGATTAGTGACCTCCAGAGGTCTGTGGCTGATCTCGCCTATGGAATGTCAGCCCCGCCACCAACTGCATTGTATGCTGGGAACTTCATGCCACAAAAGCCCCCGCTACTGGGGCGAATTGTAATTGAGCTCAGCCAACTTGAAGTTGTCTCATACTTCGACAATGACATGTCGACGACAACGGGGTTTTGCACTGTCACAACCCAAACCCGCCCCTATAGGTTTAGTACCGTAACCGACCAGTAATCCGAGATTACCGAAGGCCTTCTTAACAGTAGAACAGTAATACAGAGTACAGGGGCTGGCGGAAGCCAATATAGTAAGTAAACAATGTCCAATGAGCTGTGAGTCTGTATGCAAAAAGATTTTTCATACACATATATATGAACAGTACAAAACAGTATATATAACAACTACAGTCGATCAGGACAGGGACTTAATCCCTGTTATACAGTACAGTGCAACAACATTCAGTCAATACAGTTATACAAAACAGATACAGAGACAGACGGGAATTTAAAACACCCCTAAGCCATAACTTGACAGGCTCGGAACCTCGCAGTGAGGCATAGTGGTTGGCTTGACAAAACTGGAGTTACCCCAACGCTTCTAGCCATGGGCTGGTGCCTGTACACCTACATATATATATGAGCAGTGAGCTAAAGCCCAGTGAATAACGTAATGCGTAAAGAGGTTAAGAATGAATGTCCTTACAGTAATGAAAAAAATTTGTTAATTCAGTATATCAGTCATTCAGTCATATGTGGTACATCCATTAGCATAACAGTACAGTAAACAATAGGTCATAAAAGACCAAACAGTAAATGATGGCCATCAATTAGTAAACAGTAGTGGTTCCAACAAGGGAACCGACAGAGATCTCTGTAACAGTAACAGTAAATAGTAGTTGCTAAGGATGCCACAATACAGTTCAGAATATAGGACATACATTCATTCAATTAACAGTATCAATTCAGAAAGCAGTACAGTTCAATTGTTCAGAAGATAATCATTTTGAACATATCTTTACATAGTTGTTACTCACAGAATTCTGGGCTATAGTAAAGCTAGAGCACGTCCCCAGTTGCCAACCATACACAGTTACAAATTGAACACACACTAAGCTACACAGTTGGAAAAGATAATAACTTAATCCCTAATTTGCTTCGGTGTGTTCTACATCTATATCCTCATTAAGATGTCTTAAACTAGGCCTAAGAATGCCTAGGATAGGATGAGGATGCAAAGATGCATTCAGAAAATATTTTCAGAATTTTCAGTAAACAGAGGTCCCGCTCGAGCGTAGGTTACCCGCTCAAGCGGACATGCAGACAAAGGTATCTGCTCGAGTGTAGACTTTCACGCTCGAGCGTTCTGCAAAATAGGGCAAAAGTACTAGATGTGTGAAAATCACGCTCGATGGGCGCTCGATAGCCGCTCGAGCGTGAGACACAAGGTCCCGCTCGAGCGTCAATTATTCCGCTCGAGCGGACATCAAAACAGTGCAAAGTACTGGGAGCACGAATTTCCCGCTCGAGCGCCACTTCTCCCGCTCAAGCGGGAGTTCAAAATCTGGAATTTCTAGATTTGAACTTCCAAGCTCAAACCAAGTTCAAATGCATTAAAACCAATTCCTTTGGGCCCTTTTCCTGGAAAACGTTTGTAAATACATAGAATAACATGATTCAAAGCTCAATTTGTAAAATCAAGGCCCAAAAGGAAGATCAATTCAACTCAATTTGAAACCAATTTTCATGAACATAATTCAAACATAACATGCATGAATTTAAACCATTTCAAAGCTTCAATTTCTTGCTCTAACGAGTCAATATCTTCAAAGACAAGATGAAATCATGGTCTACACTCAAAACATGGACATGCATGTGAGGTATTATGGACTACAACCTCAAAACTTCAATATATATACATGCATGCAACACTTAAGCTCCAATTCAACAATTTGAGCCATAAATTGGCTCTAGACTTCAACTTTGCTCAAAACCATGCAAGAACAAGCTTAAACACAACAATCAGAAGTTGAATTCCCTTACCTAGGTTTCCAATACAAGGTGAGGAAGTTTAATTTTCAACCTATATTCCAATTCTTCAAGCCAATGCACAAAATCAAGTTGAATTCATTCCAAACCTCTCACTCTCCTCTCTTGGTGGGCAATAACAAGGAAAGAGGTTGATGAAATGTTGTGTTGAATGTACAATAAAGCTCAAATATGTTGCCTAAGTGGTCCACTAAGTGGCATTTTGGTAATTAAGTCAACTATTGTAATTTAACTCATTTTAATCCAATTTAATCATACCAAATCACATTTTAGATAAACACACCATAAAATCATATAAATTCCAATGAACACAAATCATCAATCAGTTTCAGATTCGGCCGCCGATAAGGCCTTCAATTCGCAATTTAAACACAAATGCATGAACAGATAATCAAATAGTCAACAGATAGACATACAATTAAACAAATATACTTAATCAATTTAGTTCTAGATTTCAGTCAGTCAGTTCAGTACTTCAATCAATTCAGTTACCAATCATAATCAGTCTTAGATTAGCAGTAATCAGTGGTTAATCGGTAAACAGAGACGAGGGTTGTTACATGCACTGAAGCAGTAACCCAAACCGTCCACCAAGCTGAGGCTAATGGAAAGAATAAGATGAAGATGGACGCTGGTCCCGTCGAACAACTGCTGTGGGCAGTCGAGGCTTTGAAAGCCGGGGGGGTTGATTAGACAACATGTATTCGCAGTTGTGGCTAAGATTGCGGATGATGCTTTCCCCACTCCAACCGAGGGCAGTTCAAGCCAGGTGGAAAATCGGGATAGGCCCCGTCATGCCAAAACCGTTCCCTCCAATCCTACATCTACCCTCGTAAAGGATCAGAGAGCCAAGGCAGCACCTGCCGATCCTTTTGCTAGTGCGTCCGGCAAAAGTCAGCAAATCTCGAAGTATCTGCCCCGAGGTCACAGGGTATTCCACGCCCTTTATATGCCTTTGTCTAAGGCGCTCCAGATCCTTGCTAAAAAGGGGCATCTTAAACCCCTTGAGCCTCGGCCTCTCCCGAAGAATCTCTCTCTCTCACATGATGCTACCTTGTACTGCGCGTACCACCAGCAAACCGGTCACAGCACCGATAACTGCTTTCGTCTTCGCCATGAAGTTTAAGATTTGATTGACAATGAGGTCATCCTCCCACCTACCTCAGCAAAGTCTGTCATCGCTGAGTTGTTGGACTTCGAGGATAGAGGATAATACAAGTATGTGATCAAGGGTTGAACCACCTGCGGGCGGCGTTCGGTTTAGTTCAGATGTGGCGTTCGACACGCACTATTTTGAGCATTTGCGAATGCTGGTTTTGTAATTTCTGGCTTGGGTGCTAAGTCAATTCTACGGTTTTATTTTGAGTATGTCTCTTTGTTTTGAGTCAGTCTTTTGATTAAAGGTCTGTCTTGTTGTATCGAGTCAGTTCTGTTGTACAGAAGTCGGGTGACTCCGAGGGTGTCACCTTGGATACCATTTCGATTTGGTGATTATCCTTTTGCTTTCTCTTGAGTCTGTCTCTGCTGTGGAGCCAGTTACAACCAGGAAATCTGAATGAAACAACTGTGGCTGTCATGTTTTGTGCTTATTGCTACTTCGAGCCTGTTGTGCCAACAAGCCTAGAACGAAATGGTAGAGCATCTCACCTACTCTTCTGCACCTTTAAATCATTGCATTGACCTAAGTTTTCCAAAACTTTTTGAACACTGCGGTGAAAACAAAGAGGAAGGAATTCCTCGGGTTTTGCAAAAATTTGATCAATTGAGAGAAAGAGAGGCGTGCTAAGCCTTTAATGAATGAAATCATGCTTGTTGGTGTGAGTACTGAGAAGGATCCTGGCTTGATCCAGATTGGTCCTACACTGTCTTCAGCGCGAGCGATTTGTCGCTTTCTTAAAAAAAATTTTAAAAAAATGTTTTGCGCGATCTTATGAAGACTTGTGTGGAATCGCTCTTGAGATTGTGCAGCCTAGGATCGCTCTCAGCCTTGAGACTCGATCCCTTGCTTTCGAACCTCGAACTCGGACTCAGAAAGTTCAAAGGTCAACCATAATGTGAGGTCTGTGTGGCTAGATTCGAAGCAACCCTCGAACTAGGGGCAGGGAAGTCAGATCAAAAAGATCAGATGTCATCAAAAGGAGCTTGCAAAGCTAGATCAGAAGCACCCCTCGAACTAGGGGCAAAAGATACCAGATTGTGCTTGAAGAGCCGAAGATGGATCATTCCACAAATCAATGAAGATCGGCAAGAATGCCAAACCCTAGAAGGGAGGAAAGAAGAAAGTATTGCTGAGGGATAACCGAGTTTCTATCCACGACACTAGGGGCAAATTTAGCCCCCCATTGGATGAACTCCTGCATCGTCAGCGAACAACAGTCATTCTCCTGGATTTAGATGACTTCAGGATCTCAAAACCATTTGACATGGACAAAGCCACACTTTTACCCATGAGAGGCTCGCTGGGCCGAAAACCCGGAAGTGCGACCCAGGCAAAAGTTAGAGCAAGAAAAGGAACAAAAAGAACAAACAAAAAAAATAAAATAAAAAATATAATAAAATAATAAAAATAATAATAAAAAAAAATGCAAAGAATGAAAAAAGAAGAAAATAAATTAAAAGAATTGAAAAATAAAGCTCGCAAGGTTGAAAACCCAGAAAGGGCAGCCTTGGCAAAAGTTAGAGCGTAAAAGGAGAGGCTAATACCCGAGTGTACCTTAATCCCGAACTACGTAAGGCTTGATTCCCATCTTTGGGATACGTAGGCAACTTCATTCTGAAGTCCAGCCATAAAACACTTCAAATTCGACTGTGTCCATGTGATGGTTTTGGTCATCTTTGTCCGAGAATTTGGTTGTAATTGTCACTGGGAGGATTGGTTACCACGTACTGTAGCGCTATTCAGACTAGGGGCAACTTTTCGTCGCTATCCAATGTGCTGCGGTACTATCCAAACAAGGAGCAACTTTCCGTTGCCATTCAATGCGCTGCGGTGCCGTTCAAACAGGGGCAACTTTCCGTTACCGTGCAGCTCTCTTTAAGCAAGGGGAATTATCCTTCGGATATAAGGTTATGCATCTCAAGAGTAAGTTTCGTGCTCGTTGAAGTAGTGGCCGTTTGCAAAAACAGTTTTTGAAATTTTTTACTGAGGTTGACTAATTTCTCGAAAATTATTTCATTTTCCCAAACTGGACCATTTCTTGGACCCAAAAAAGGAAAATTTTTAGTGCTCATAACCTGACTTGCATGATTTCAAATCAAAAAATCGAACAAGTGTGTTAATCTAACTCTCATATTGGTCACAATTGTTTTAGTAGAAAACCAAACCAAAAAATGGTCAAAATGATGAACTAGGGGCACATTTGAGTCAGGTGTTCTGTCTTTTCCCATTTTCAACATACTTGCCAGAGAAGGCACTCTACTTGCCAAGAAGGGCACTCTACCTGCCAGAAATGGCACAGCTGAAGCTATCAGTAAAGAGCTGGAAGCTCTCTCACCCTCAAAGCAGTGAGGTATCAAATCAAGTGCGAAGCACGAATTGGAATGGATCAAGATACTCCACTCCCTGATCTCGAATATCGACTAGACGTCGCCAGAGGAAGTAACTGTGAGCTAACAATGTTGGGCATAAACCCACAGCTTTCTGTTCATTCATCAAGCACCCAGGGGAGGGATGAAAAATGAGAGATTGAAGAATAGAGAGCTGTGTGATGAGAGAAAAAGTGAGGAAAAAAGGGTTTTTTTCAAAAAAAAAAAAAAAAAAAACAGAGCCTGAGGGCCAAGTGATGTGAGAATCACAAATAAGAAAGGGGTGAGAAACAATACCCGGAGAAACTAGCACCTCACGATCTGAGAGGCCTCTCGTCTTTTTAATGCGTCTGAGTGTTGTGTTTTTTGTCTTGTCTCGATTCTTATTTTGAGTTGGTTCGAGTGTTACTTGATGTGTCGAGGTTGTTCTACCTTGTCTTTCTCTTTGTTGTTAAGTCGCGGCGTGCTGTGTTCAGTCGTAGGCTCAATACCTAGTTAAGAACTTATTCTCCCTCTCAATTTCAAAAAATTGCTTTGCGCTCAAAGTGCTGTGCCGTTCTCCACATTTGTGCAAAACAAGATTTTGTTTTTTCAAAAACTGCAGGGTTCAACCCGGGTCATGTGGAAATAGTAAAACCAGGACCTATCTGAAGCTATATAGGTTCCAGACTTCGAAGCAAAAGAAAAAGGAAAAATGTCAGGCATCTGAGTTTGTTTCAACTTCTACAAGTTCCGTCGTCACGTCCTGTACGTTCAGAATGAGCTGTGTGTTCAAAATTAAAAGAATACTGTGTTATAAGCCGTGTGTTCAGATCGAGCAGAGTTGTGATATGAGCTGTGTGTTCAAAATTGAAATGAATGAGCTGCGTATTCAGAAATGAAATATAGATGCTGCGTGCAAATAAGATGAATGAGCTGTGTGTTCAGAAGTGAAGTGTATGAACTGTGTGTTCAATATGAGCTGCATGTTCAAAATTAAAATGAATGAGCTGCGTGTTCAGAATGAAATATATAAGCTGCGTGCAAATGAGATGAATGAGCTGTGTGTTCAGAAGTGAAATGTATGAACAGTGTGTTCAGTATGATCTGCACGTTCAAAATTGAAATGAATGAGCTGCGTGTTCACAAGTGAAACCTGTGGTCTGTGTGTTCACCATTCAACAGTTTGGGCTGCGTGTTCAATTCTCAACAAGTGTGTGCTGCGTGTTCACATTTAAAAAAATGGGCTGCGTGTTCAGAAATTCAAAAGTATGGACTGCGTGTTCAACTCTCCACAAGTGTGGGCTGCGTGTTCACATTCAAAAATATGGGCTGCGTGTTCAGAAATTCAACAGTTTGGGCTACGTGTTCAACTCTCAACAAGTGTGTGCTGTGTGTTCACATTCAAAAAATATGGGCTGTATGTTCAGAAATTCAACAGTTTGGGCTGCGTGTTCAACTCTCAACAAGTGTGTGCTGCGTGTTCACATTCAAAAATATAGGCTGCGTGTTCAGAAATTCAAAAGTTTGGGCTGCATGTTCAACTCTCAACAAGTGTGGGCTGCGTGTTCACATTCAAAAATATGGGCTGCGTGTTCAGAAATTCAACAGTTTGGGCTGCGTGTTCAACTCTTAACAAGTATGTGTTGCGTGTTCACGTTCAAAAATATGGACTGCGTGTTCAGAAATTCAACAGTTTGGGCTGCGTGTTCAACTTTCAACAAGTGTGTGCTGCGTGTTCACATTCAAAAAATTTGGGCTGCGTGTTCAGAAATTCAACAGTTTGGGCTGCGTGTTCAACTCTTAACAAGTGTGTGCTGCGTGTTCACCTTCAAAATATGGACTGCTGTAGACGTCCCCGAACGTCCCGGAAGGAAATCCCGTTTTGTTCATTTGGGGCTCACTACAGTTCAGGACTCAATGTCACGGTCCTGTATCTAATCTCGCAGAGTGCAATGCAAGACCGATGAATCATCAAAGAGTCTAAATCTGGCAAATCATTTTTGAAAACAGATTTTTTGAAAGAAGTGCCAAACATGGACTGCTTTTCCAGATACAGAGTCGCCACCTAAATGTTTTGTTTTGGGAAATTTAGGAAACCCTGACTCGTTGCCTAACGCCACGTGTCCGTCATCACCAAAGTTGTCTCGGCTCGGGAACTTGGGTACGATTGGGGAAGGTCACTTCGTGAGCACCCCCGCTCACCCGATCAAAGATCGGCCTCTACTAACCATGATATCGAGTTTTGAAAACATTATGCGCTCTTATTCCGGTTATTAGCCTAGATTTACTATGTGATGCGTACAACATACAAGTATAGACTAGATCGCCTGAATTGGAACAAAACATTTCATGTTTATTTTGAAAACGGTTTGCTACTCGCAAGTAGGCTTAAAATGTAGATTTTGCCACCCTTGGGTGGGTTTAGAAAACATGGTTTTGCCACTATCTAGTGGGCTTAAAACTCACAGTCAATGCATTATTTCAATTTAGATAATCCAACCTTCACCCACAGGCATTCAGGCAGATATATCACATAAGCACATAGACTCATGGTAAGCATGCTATCATGGCAGCCACTCATACACATGCAAGGATGCTAAAGCGTAAATACTTACCGAGTACTCCAAGCCAAAATAGAAGCTATGTTAGAAATCTATGCATGATCCTAACTATACAGAAATGCCTAATGCAACACATGCAAAAATGCAACTACAATAGGCTCGGCTATTCTAAGAATGGCATATGAGATGCTACAGCTAACACATATTCAACTTGGAATTGAAATACGATGTAGTTAGTATGATGCGCCGAGCCTGGTGTATGCAAAACAGATGAATGATGCAAACATGCAAGTATAAGTATGCTAATTGAAACATGCCCTAATCTAACCATCATAAGCTGGTAAATAAAAGGGAGAAAGACGTGGGGTTGGAAGACATTCATCACACACACAAAAACACACTTATTACAGTTATGCCCTCGCTCGGAGGGTCTGAATAAATAATACAGTCCGAATAAATAATTACAGTCCGAATGAATAATTAAATATTACAAAACCCTAATTAATTAACAAATTAACTAGGAAAGCAATAAACTAGTATGCAAATTCATGGACCGCCTCATCTCTATTCCGAATGATGAAAGATGTATGCTCGAGTTGCCTTGCGCGGAAATCCATTGCGATGCCCCGATTCGCCTCTGTTTGTAATTAATTCCGGAATGCTGTGTAAGGCTCCAAGAGGCTGAAACTCCACCCTGGGAAGGCTGCCGACCAGGAATTGGCTTGGGAAACACTTGCCGACCACCCTTTGTGGTGGAAACCAATAAAGGTGGTCGGCCTACCAGAAAACCTGGTCGGCTGACCACTTTCTGCCCCTGGATTTTGGTTTTTCTGCAACAACGGCAAGAGGGAGAGAAAGCAAGGTATTTCCAACATATGTATGCAAGACCACTCTCCCCGTCCTTGCACAAGTGCAAAGGAGTGTAGACCTCGATCCTCGTGCCACCAATCACGCATCTCGATGCATGATGGCCGAGGAGTCGAATTGTACGACTCAATGGAATGAATGCAAGTATGAACACATGAAGCCAACAATTCTATCATGGGTAATCAAGAATGCCGAAGACCAGGGATTGAGGCACATTTCATCACTTGGAGTATGAAACGTCCCTTGTTTCCCGTGTTTGGACTAACTCCTACTCCAAACACAATGCAATATGCATGACATGCACAAATGCAACTAGCATGCAATCCTGATGCAATGCCACTGAATGATGCAAACATGCAAGGAATGAAAATGCAAACATGCACCTAGCATATACAATGCTAACACTACATGGCATGCACAATGCTCATGAACTATGGCATACTCAGTGCGACTAACAACCTAGCATGCACAATGTGAGGAATGACATGGCATACACAATGCTAACAACATAACATGCACAACACATTGCAACATGGCATACACAATGCAAGATGGATTTACACCAATATGAGTGGACCTCAGCCACACCCACATCAGTGGCCATATGATGGAAATGAGACGATTGAAACACATGCAAACATGCACGGATGCAAAAGACCGATCCTAAGGCACAACATGCAAAGGACCGATCCTAAGGCACAACATGCAACTTTAACTAAGCATGGCAAAGGATGAAGCATGGCATAGAATGGCATATGATACAGCTCTGAAATGGCATAAAAGATGGTCCCGAATCGTGCAAATATGTCAACCAATGCGTGCTAGAGGGCTCGGGTACCAAAACTAGTGAAGTGCGTTACACTAGAGGTACCCAAAGCAATGCACCAATGGCAAAACCAACCCCAAATAGACCCTAGGCAGGTCTCAAACAGTGGGGAAATGGCCTAGAATGATGGCTCGGAATGCAAAGAAATGGAGCTCATTCAATGGTCTGTAAATGAGGCATACAAGCCCGACTCTGAAACACATTTGAAGAGTATAAAACATGGCAATATGGCATTGATACAAGCTCTGAAATATGATGTATAATGGGACCAAAACAAGAAAATACCTCAGTATATGCATGTAATGGACCCGAAACCCAAAGCTAAGCAAGTGGGTTGAACCACAAGCATGCAAAACAAACACCATTCGACCATGAGACCCAAAAACAGAGCTAGGGCAGTCCAAAATATGCACAAAATCAGTTTAAGGCAAGGCCAAAATGTGCTAGAATCAAGGGTCAACAAAGCATGCAAAGAAAGCTAGTGAACCATGAGTTGTACCACAGCTATATGAAGCATATGAGGGCTCACTAAACCAGCCAAAGACAGAAGTATTCCATGCTAAAATATGCCCAAAAACCCACTGAAACTCAGTCAATGCATGCAAGAATGATAGGCTCCTTTAGAAGGCCATGCAAGGGGTTGTTCCACACATATAAGATAGACATATAAAATGGCAAAACCACCTCTAGACAGAGGTTTTGAGGACCCTAAAACTCACCAAAAAAGGTCCTAAAATTAGTTTAGGAAGCATGCAAGTGAAAGCCCCTTTGAAAGGCCTTGAATAGGATTGCTCTACACATGCATAATAGACATTTTATATGGAAAAATGGGCTCCAGATAAAGTTCATGCAGACCTTAAAACTCACCAAATAGGGCCTAAAACATGGCTTCAAAACATGCAAAGTGGAGCTCCTTTGTAAGGCCAAAAGAGCCAACAAACAAGGCAAGGAGAGAGGGGTTCACCCCCCTTTGATTTTGGCTCTCAAAATAGTATACTAGCCACTGAAAATCTACTGGATTTCAGTGGCTAGAAGGCCAAACAAAACACAAAACCAAGGCCTAGATGCAAGGCTCAAAATAAGATGCACACAAGCATGCAAGGGGGTAGATGACCCCCAACATAAAAATGACCTTAAAAAATATTCAAGAGGAGTTCAAAATAAGACTTTTTTTTCAGTTTATGTCAAGGCTCGAAAATGCTTGCAAGTAAGGCTAAGATATGAAATAAAATAAGCCTTAAAAGATGGATGGAGCATACAAGGGGGTAGATGACCTCTAACAGAAAAATGTCCTTAAACAAACTTCAAGAGGGACTCAAAATAAGACTCTTTTAAGTTTATGTCAAAGCTCGAAAATGCTTGCAAGTATAGCTAAAAGATGGATCAAAATAATGCTCAAAAAGGGAAAAAATGGTTACCCTTGAAGACCAGCAGAAACCAGCAGTCTCTGGACCCAAAAACCCAACCTTGAACCTCTGAAAATATCCTCCAAGGACCTTAGGTTGATGATGGAAGTGTTAGGCTATGAGAGGTGGTGCAAAGGGGCCAAGAACCAAGCAATTTAGAGCTCAAAAGAGAGAGATATAAAGAGAGATATATTGTTTAGCCCTAGCAATTTTCTAAACCAGCACAAAAGAGGGAGAGGCCCTCCTATATAGACAAAGAGGTCTAAAGCTTCTCTTGGAAGCTAAAAACAACTTTGAAGATCCTCCATACATTGTGGAGGATGCTGCAAATGGCTCATAGCTGGCACAGCTGGAACACACTCAGAGAGACAAAACAGAGGGTAGCTGGCCGACCAGTTCAAGTGGTCGGCCGACCAGGTCAAAAGGGTCAAGGTGGTCGGACACTCCCTATGATGAAGCCCCAGAAGTTATCTTTCCAATGGCGCAAACCTTGCATTAAAATTCCTCCTGTGCAAAAAGTTATGCCTGTTTTGGTGAAGCCGCGCAGATTCGGTCCAACCGGATTGATGCCCTACTTCAACCAACCATATCTCCCCCACCCGGACTTGGCTTTAAGAGATTATTGAGTGAAAAATGAAGCCCCAGAAGTAATATTTCTAACGGTGGTGGCCTCATATCTTAAATCCAAGTATGCAAATGAATAAGCCCGATTTAGCGAGGATCGCTCGACTTTTTCTCTCCTTCCCGGATTCATGCCGAACCACTTTTGACCACCTAAGTGGTCAGCCATCTGATTTTCTGGTCTTCCATGTGGCCATATTGAAGCCCCAGAAGTTATCTTTCCATGGCGCCAACCTTGCATCAAAATTCCTCCTGTGCAAAGAGTTATGCCCGTTTCGGTGAAGCCGCGCAGTTTTGGTCCTACCCGGATTCATGCTGAACTTCTCCCAAACTAGTTTCTCTCTCTCTTCTCCTCTTTTCTTCAACTCCAAACCTCTAGACAAGGTGTTTTGAAATATTTTTTAAAGATTTCATCTCTCTTTCATTCATTTCCACTTTGTCCTTGCTCGGTTTACCGAAAAGCGCAACATTTGACAAAATGCAAGCCTCGGAACATCGTAAAAAATTTATTTCAAAAACGTTTTGAAAGAGAGGGTTTTAAGGTCTAAAATATTTTAATCAAGATTGTTTTGGTCCAAAAAGGGGTATGAAGTTGAGATTTGACTCTCTCATTGCCGAAGAAACTGAACCTTTCCCCTGCACACCTTTCTCCACCATGTAAACCATCAGTCGCGTCCAAGTCTTAAGGGCGGTCAAAAGTGGGGTGTCTACAGTTGCCCCTCTTTGACAGAACTCGAAAGTCAAGAAGTGACGGGAGTGAATGTCAAAGCCCAGAGACGACCCATTTTTGACAAGGCTGAAGACTTGGACAAACAAAGTACAGACAAATAAATGGTTGCGCCCGCAGGCTGCGTACGTATCCCTCTGCAAGGAATAAAACCAGCGTAGTTCAGGGGCAAGATGCAAAATGATATGTAGAAAGATTTTGATAATTGGACTTATACGCTACACGAAGCCGGTTTGATAATTGGACTAATACGCTACGCGAAGCCGGTCTGATAATTGGACTTATACGCTACGCGAAGCCGGTCTGATAATTGGACTTATACGCTACTCGAAGCCGGTTTCAAAATTGGACTTATACGCTACGCGAAGCCGGTTTGAAAATTAGGCTTATACGCTACGCGAAGCCAGTTTTGAAAATTGGACTTATACGCTACGCGAAGCCGGTTTGAAAATTCAGGATTTATGTAATGCACTGTAATGACTAAAATGCAATGTGATAGCTAGGAAAAGAGAGGCACCTTACAGGGGCAATTGGCAGTGACTTACCTCGGCAATGTCCTACCTCATGCTGATGTGGGAATCTTCCTCTTCTTCTCAGTTGAACCACAGATACTACTTTTCTCCCTGACTGTGGTCGCAGCTTTCCCTATTCTCCAACAGGGTGACAGACTAGGTTGGTTCAGTATCCAGAATTGAGGTGCATACACATGCTATCTCAATCTATGGGGCTGCCATACAGATTTCAAGCCGAGGATATACCTCTGGGTATTTAAACCAGACTTTAGTCTCGGAAATCCCGAACCTTTGCGTTCTAGGCAAAAGCCATTCGAACTCTAGTTTCCACCGTCTCAGTTGGTCTCCTAGGAACTCACCGCAAACACAGGCAGGTGGCTATACCAGACCACCGGAAGTCGTTCGGGCATGACAAACACCAAAGGAATTGCACCTTTAGAGGATTTAAGGTCTTCTAGACCAGAGAGTGCAAAAGACAGTGCGAATAAAGATGCAGGATTTAAAGTCTCCTAGACTAGAGGATTTAAGGTCTCCCAGACCAGGTGAGTGCACAAGACAGTGCGAGCTAAAGGTGCACAAAACAGTGCGAGTATGGTGAATGCACAAAACAGTGCAATACAGATAAGGTGCACAAGATAGCGCGATGCAATGCACTAACAAGTGCAAGTAAGGTACGCAAGATAGCGCGATAAAATGCATGCACAATGCAAGTAAGGTGCACAAAATAGTGCGATGCGCAAAATAGCGCGAATGAAATGTAATGCACTAACAAGTGCAGGTGGGATGCGCAAGATAGCGCGAATGATACAATGTAATGCACAAAACAGTGTGATGCGCAAGAAAGCGCGAAAGTAAATTGCACAAAACAGTGTGATACAATAAATAGTGCGAGTGTAAACTGCACAAAACAGTGTGGTGCGCAAGAAAGCATGAGTGATTACAAATGCGGAAGTGCACAAGACAGTGCGATGTGCAAAATAGCGCGAACTTGAACCTGCACAAAACAGCGCGATGCGCAAAACAGCGTGAATGATTTGAAATGCACTAAACAGTGCGATACGCTAAACAACGCGATTGATTTGAAATGCACAAAATAGTGCGATACGCTAAACAGCGCGATTGATTTGAAATGCACAAAACAGTGCGATACGCTAAACAGCGCGATTGATATGCAATGCACAAAATAATGCGAGTGAGATACAAAGTGTAAGTGCACAAGACAGTACGAGTGAGATAAAATGCACAAGAAAGTGCGATAAAATGCATCTTCTATGCAAGTATGGGGGCATTTTCTATGCAAAAGATACAAGCATTTTCTATGCAAGTATGGGAGCACATTCTATGCATGAGACAAGCAAAGCATATTCTATGCGGAATCGAAAGCAAGCACGTTCTATGTATGAATCATAACGATGCGCGGCACGCATGCAACAACAGTGTATATGAAAGTTCACATTCTATGCAATAGAGGGGCATCAAATATGTACTTTGGTGCTTTGATTTGCCTCTTAGAGGAATTCGCAACACACTCAGCTCAAAAAGGGCACACCCTATTCATATTGGCGAGAGATAACATCTGCATGTGAAACCCTCGGGTGCTGCTTGGACTGCCATTCTGACTTGAAGCAGGCTTACACTTGGGGTCGAGATACACTCATACTCCAGAGAAATGGCGAGGTCTGAGAAGGTGCACCTGGAATGCAGTCTCGGATTTTGCTAAAGTTGAAACATGCTAAGATGCACCAAATTTTCCCTCTTTTCTTTTGCTTTGCAGTCCAGAACCTAAATAGCTTCAGATAGGTCCTTGTTTTACTATTCTGACATGACCTGGGTTGAACCCTGCGGCTTTATAAAAGAACCAATCCTGTTTTGTACAAATGTGGAGAACGACACGGCACTCTGAGCACAAAACGATTTTTGAAATTGAAATGAGAAAAGGGTTCTCAACTGGGTATTGAGCCTATAACTGACCATAGCCAAAACAACTCAACAACGGAAAACAAAGGTAGAACAACCTAAACACAACTCAACAAAGGAAAAACAAGGTAAAACAACCTAAACACATCTATTGACACTCAAACGACTCAAAACAAGAATTGAGACAAACAAAACACACAAACACAACACTCAGCTGTGTTACAAAGGCAAAAGACCTCTCGGTGCACGAGGAGCCAGTTTCTCCGGGTATTGTTTCCTACCCTTTCTTATTTGTGATTCTCACATCACTCGGCCCTCAGGCTCGGCTTTTCTCACAAAATCCTTTTCCTCACTTTTTCTCTCAGCGCACATCTCTCTATTCTTTAATCTCTCATTTTTTTTATCCCTCCCCTGGGTGGTTGATGGATAAACAAGAAATTACGGGCTCCTGCCCCTAGCATTCTGCTAGATTCTTTTTCTTCTGCGCACAGCTAATGAGTTTCTCCCACAGAGGAGTTGCGCTACAACTAAGTGTGTAGCAAATCCACAGCTGACATTGGTTGACGATGCTCTGCTGGGGAGTTTGGACGTGATCAGATCTGTCCAGATGAGGGAGTGGAATATCTTGCCCCATTCCAGCTCGTGCTTCGCACTTGGCTTGATACCTCGTTGCTTAGAGGATGTGAGAGCTTTCTGCCGTTTTGTGGTCAGCTTTAGTGCTGCCCCTTTCTAGCAGGTAGAATGCCCTTTCTGGCAGGTAAAGTGCCCTTTTTGACAGGTATGTTAACCATGGGGAAAAGACAGAACACCTGACTCAACTGTGCCCCTAGTTCATCATTTTGACCATTTTTTGTTTTGGTTTTCTACTAAAACAATTTTGACCAACATGAGAGTTAGATTAACATGCTTGTTCGATTTTCTCATTTGAAATCATGCAAGTCAGGTTATGAGCACTGAAAATTTTTCTTTTTCGGATCCAAGAAATGGTCTAGCTTTTAGAAAAATGGAATAATTTTCAAGAGAATTAGTCAACCTCAGTAAAAATTTTCAAAAACTATTTTTGCAAACGGCCACTGCTCAACGAGCACGGAACCTACTCTTGAGATGCACGACTTCGGACCCATAAACAATGGAAAATTGCCCCTTGTTTGAACGGCACCGCATGGCAACTGAAAGTTGCCCCTAGTCTGAATTGCACCGCAGCACATTGTATGGCAACGGAAAGTTGCCCCTTGTTTGAATGGCACCGTAGCGCATCGTAATCAGTCTTCAGAGTGACGATCACAACCAAACTCTCGGATACAGAGAAGACAAAGATGACCAAAACCATCACATGGACACAATCAATTGTAGAAGTGTTTGCGGCTAGACTTCAAGATGAAGTTGCCTACGTATCCCAAACATGGGAATCAAGCCTTACGTAGTTCAGGGTTAAGGTACACTCGGGTATTAACCTTTCCTTTTACGCTCTAACTTTTGCCAAGGCTGCCCTTTTTAGATTTTCAACCTCGCGAGCTTTGTTTTTCTTTTCTTTTCAATTCTTCTCTTTTTTTTTTCATTTTTTTGTCTTTTCTTTTTCAAACCTTTTCATCTTTTCTCTTCTCTTTTCTTTTGCATTTTTTCTCTTTTTTTTTGTATTTTTCTCTTGCTCTAACTTTTGCCTGGGTCGCCCTTCCGGGTTTTCGGCCCAGTGAGCCTCTCAAAGGGTAAAGTGTAACAAGTCCATGCCAAATGGTTTTAGGGTTTTGAAGCCATCCGTATCTAGGAGAGTGGCCACTGTTCGCTGATGATGTAGACGTCCATTTGGGGGGTGAATTTGCCCATAGTGTTGTGGATAGGAACTCAGTTGTTCTTCAACAATGCTTTCTTCTTTCCTCCCTTCTGGGAAGGGATTTGGCATTCTTGCCGTTCTTCATCTTTGACTCTTCGAGAACATTTGAAATTCTTTTGCCCCTAGTTCAAGGGGTGCTTTTGATTGAGCTTTGCAAGCTTCCTTTGATCACAACTGATCTTCTTGACCTGACTTTGGTGCCTCTTGTTCGAGGGCTGCTTTAAATTTGGCCACATAAGCCTCACGTTGATGGTTGACCATTGATCATTCTGATCCCAAGTTCAAGGTTTTGAGAGCAAAGGGGTTGAATCTTGGGGCTGAGAGCGATCCTAGGCTGCACAATCTCAAGAGTGATTCCGCACAAGTCTTCGCAGGACCGCGCAAAATATTTTGTTTTTGAAATTTTTTAAGAAAGCGACAAATCGCTGGCGCTGAAGATAGTGTGGAACCAATCTGGATCAAGCCAGGGTCCTTCTCAGTACTCATATTAACCAACATGATTTCATTCATTAAGGGCTTAGCATGCCTCTCTTTCTCTCAATTGATCAAATTTTTGCAAAACCCGAGGAATTCCTTCCCCTTTGTTTTCACCGTAGTGTTAGAAAAAGTTTTGAAAAGCTTAGGTCAATACGATGATTTCAAGGCACAGAAGAGCAGACAAAAAGTACTGCCGTTTCATTTAAAAAATTTTTTTGGCACAATTGGCACAATGCAGAAGCAAACACAAGGGTGTGAAAATCACTGCTGTTTCATTCAGATCTGTTGGCACAACTGGCTCCCCGGGCAGAAACAGACTCAAAAGAAAACAAAAAGACAAACACAAAACAAGCAAATGATGTTCGAGGTAACATCCCCGAAATCACCTGACTCCAACAAAATAGGACTGACTCGGTACAACAAGACAGACCCAACTAACTTAGTAAGAAAAGACTGACTCTGTACAAAACAACAAGACTGACCCAATACCCAAGTCAGAAAGTACAAATTAACAACATTCGCAAATGTGCTCAAAACAGTGCATGCCATCTACCATATCTGAATAAACTGAGCGCCATCCGCAGGTTGTTCATCCCCCGATCACATGGTCACATTATCCCCCAAGTTCACCGATCCAGTGCCGATAGACTTTACAGGACCTGACGCGAAGATGACCTTTTTATCAATCAGATCTTGTATTTCATGGTGAAGACGAAGACACATGTCAGTGTCATGGCCAGCTTGTTGATGAAAGACACAGTACTTCGCCGGGTTATGGGAGAGAGGAAGTTTATTCAGTAATGGTCGCGGCTCCAGGGGCTTCAGATGCCCCTTTTCGATCAGGACCCCCAGGGCCGTTGACAGAGACATGTCCAGTGGGGTGAACACCCTTTGGCCCCGAGGTGGGTATTTGGCAGGTTGTGAGCTAGTTATGTTGGATGTACCAGCGAAAGGGTTAGTAGGTGCTTACTTTTGATGATCTCTTCCAAGTGTAGGATTGGAGTTGGAAGGGGTGTTTCTGGTACAACATCTCTTGTCTCAGCTTGCCCCTTGATTCAGACTACCCCCAACTTGAGTGGCAAAAGTATCATCCACAGTTTTTGCAACCACTGCAAGCACTTGCTGTTTGTTTAGTCCTTCGGCCTTCAAAGCCTCAACAGCCCGTTGAAGGTGTTCATAGGGACCAATTCCTGTCCCTACCCTGTTCTTACCACTTGCCCCCACTTTTCCAAGGGATCGACCTTCTTCAAAGGCAGCCCGTCCCAAGATTGGGGAGCCTTTTGTTATGAAATTCCCGGTATGTGATGTGGTCGATGAGGGAGCCAATGTCTCGGAGGCCAGATTTGTCACAGTTCTCTGAAGATCTTCGATTATTCTTTTCAGCTCAAAAGTAGTGGGCTCACGGGTTTGAGATGATTGGGGTCCAGGTGCATCCATCATGCATAAGTCCATGCTTTTTGGAATGAACACCTCAGGCTTGGGTAGATGGGCCGGGGTGATGTATATGCTGGGGTCGAAGGTGGATGGTAGTATATGGATAAGATTGAGGTGGGCAGGAGATGTTTGGTCATTGGGGTTTGAAGGTGGAGCTATCGTCCGGTTGTCGATGAGATTTTGGACTTCATGACGCAGGCGGTAGCAACGGTCGGTGCCATGACCGCGCTGCTGATGGTACACACAGTACTTGGAGGGGTTATGTCTGGCTGGGAGTGGGTCAGGCAGAGGTTGAGGATCGAGGGGTTTGAGATACCCTCTTTCCATCAAGATTTTTAGTGTGCTAGTCAGGCTCATATAGAGAGGGGTGAAAGTTCTGCCCTGAGCTCGGGCGGGGCCGGCAGTTTGTAGGCTTGGTTTGGCAAAAGGGTTGGCTGTGGCAACTGTATTGATTTCAGTGGGTTTGGAAATAGCGCTACTACCAGCATTGGTACTCCCTGAAATCACCATCCTTGTCGGTTCACTTGTTCTGGTAATGATCCCACTGTTAAACGCATTCTCGATCTGAACCCCCAGTTCATGCAAACTTTTGAAAGTGAATAACGGAGCGACTATCAACTTTTGCAACATATCATACTCGAGGTTTCGCACCATCATCTGCACTTGATCCTTCTCAGAAGGGCGGCGATCTGTCATCTGTGCTGCCTTTGCTCTCCACCTCGCAATAAATTCCACAAAAGGCTCTGTAGGGTTCTGGCAGGTTGCTTCAAGCTCTTGGATGGTCATTTCAACTTGGGTATTGTAAGAATACTGATCAACAAAGGCCTCAGCCAATTCTTCCCAGTTTTGCTTCACTGTATTCTCTAACTTGGCGTACAAAGCGGCTGCTACACCTGATAGGGTTCTTCCATACAGAGAGAGTTTCTGTGGCTTAGTCAGACCCATCGGTTTCAAGATATCCAAGAAAAGCCGGATATGTACCATAGGATCTCCAGACTCGTCGAAACGGTCAATATGTGGCATTTTGAATCTGTCTGGGAGCCGTACGGCAGCCTCGGTGTACCTATCCTTAATGCCGGGAATGGAGTTAAGGCCCTGTGCCTTTTTGATTTGCTTCTCAAGGTTTGCGATTTTCACCGCAGTCGGATCGAGGTCACTAGCATCAAGGGGATAAAGCCTCTCATTAGGCTGCACCAGAGGTCCAAAAACTCGGGCTTGAGCCAACCCTTCTCGAGGATCTGGACCCGGCAAATCTTCAGCTGGCGGAAGTGGGTCAAAGTTCGGCTGGGGTCCCAAAGCTGGATATGAGGCAGATGCCCCAGATGGGCACTGCGTTTCAATACTGGTCTCAGCCTGCATGGTAGTTTCCAGATTTAACGCTGTTATCACGGCCACAAATTCTTCCGAACCCTGTGCCATCACAGTCTGTTGATGATGTGACTGGTGACTGACGGATCAGATGAATCGGTGAGCCTTGACTAGCCCTTCTCTGCCTTGCCTCAGCGAAGGAAAACACTGGCTGCTCTGAACTTAGACTCTGACTGGACAAAGTCTATCAGCACTAGCCCAATGTACCCGGGGGATATTGGAGCCTTCTGAAGCTATGATTCCAGGACTACCTAGCAAAAGAGAAAACAGGCAACATCTCAGCCCATTTTTGCCAAAACAGATATGAGCATAGCTGAATGACCGTGCTCTCTACCAAATTCTGCCCAAAAGTCTGCTTGTAAACTGATACCCTCAGGTAAAATTGATTCCCAAATACTGATACCCGTAGGCCTGATACCCAGACTTGCAAACTGATACATGCATTCCTGTAGAGGCCAACTCTAAAAGCACAGGGAAACACCCTAAAAGCACATAGCAAGCAAGTGAGAGCCAAAGCACCCCTATGTTGGGGTAGGGTTTTCCTGTCCTATTTTGTCAGGAGCTAGGGTTTCACTGCGCACGCAGCGGTTTCAAACAACCTATAATTGGGTAAGCAACCTGTCCCAGCTTTGGAATGGTCACTACGGATTCCGAATATGCACTAGGTCGAATAGTCAAAAAGGGTGCCCCGGTAAAATCGGGGTTTGTGTTCCCATCGTAACAGAGCCCGCAACCGGTCAGCCTTATGGCATGCTTCTCGAAGCGAGCCTCCGGCAAACCGTTCAGGAATAGCATACGGCAAACACGGTGTCCTAGGCGCACCAATGCACATGCAATGCAAAGAAACACATAAGTGTAATCAAAACAAGATATCATGAGTTCGAGTCAAGTTCTCTAACTCCCTAGTAGAGTCGCCAGAAACTGTAGACGTCCCCGAACGTCCCGGGAGGAAATCCCGTTTTGTTCATTTGGGGCTCACTACAGTTCAGGACTCAATGTCACGGTCTTGTATCTAATCTCACAGAGTGCAATGCAAGACCGATGAATCATCAAAGAGTCCAAATCTGGCAAATCATTTTTGAAAACAGATATTTTGAAAGAAGTGTCAAACATGAACTGCTTTGCCAGATACAGAGTCGCCACCTAAATGTTTTGTTTTGGGAAATTTAGGAAACCCTGACTCGTTACCTAAGGCCACGTGTTCGTCATCACCAAAGTTATCTAGGCTCGGGAACTTGGTTACGATTGGGGAAGGTCACTTCGTGAGCACCCCCGCTCGCCCGATCAAAGATCGTCCTCTACTAACCATGATATCGAGTTTTGAAAACATTATGCGCTCTTATTCCAGTTAGTAGCCTAGATTTACTATGTGATGCGCACAGCATACAAGTATAGACTAGATTCCCTGAATTGGAACAAAACATCTCATGTTTATTTTGAAAACGGTTTGCTACTCGTAAGTAGGCTTAAAATGCAGATTTTGCCACCCTTGGGTGGGTTTAGAAAACATGGTTTTGCCACTATCTAGTGGGCTTAAAACTCACAGTCAATGCATTATTCCAATTCAGATAATCCAACCTTCACCCACAGGCATTCAGGCAGATATATCACATAAGCACATAGCCTCATGGTAAGCATGCTATCATGGCAGTCACTCACACACATACAAGGATGCTAAAGCGTAAATACTTACCGAGTACTCCAAGCCAAAATGGAAGCTATGTTAGAAATCTATGTATTATCCTAACTATACAGAAATGCCTAATGCAACACATGCAAAAATGCAACTACAATAGGCTCGGCTATTCTAAGAATGGCATATGAGATGCTACAGCTAACACATATTCAACTTGGAATTGAAATACGATGCAGTTAGTATGATGCGTCGAGCCCGGTGCATGCAAGACAGATGAATGATGCAAACATGCAAGCATAAGTATGCTAATTGAAACATGCCCTAATCTAACCATCATAAGCTGGTAAATAAAAGGGAGAAAGACGTGGGGTTGGAAGACATGCATCACACACACACACACACTTATTACAGTTGTGCCCTCGCTCGGAGGGTCCGAATAAATAATACAATCCGAATAAATAATTACAGTCTGAATGAATAATTAAATATTACAAAACCCTAATTAATTAACAAATTAACTAGGAAAGCAATAAACCAGTATGCAAATTCATGGACCGCCTCAGCTCTGTTCCGAATGATGAAAGATGCATGCTCGAGTTGCCTTGCATGGAAATCCATTGCGATGCCCCGATTCACCTCTGTTTGCAATTAATTCCGGAATGCTGTGCAAGGCTCCAAGAGGCTGAAACTCCACCCTGGGAAGGCTTCCCACCAGGTATTGGCTTGGGAAACACTTGCCGACCACCCTTTGTGGTGGAAACCAAAAAAAGGTGGTCGGCCTGCCAGAAAACCTGGTCGGTCGACCACTTTCTGCCCCTGGATTCTGGTTTTTCTGCAACAAAGGCAAGAGGGAGAGAAAGCAAGGTATTTCCAACATATGTATGCAAGACCACTCTTCCCGTCCTTGCACAAGTGCAAGGGAGTGTAGACCTCGATCCTTGTGCCACCAATCACGCATCTCGATGCATGATGGCCGAGGAGTCGAATTGCACGACTCAATGGAATGAATGCAAGTATGAACACATGAAGCCAACAATTCTATCATGGGTAATCAAGAATGCCGAAGACCAGGGATTGAGGCACATTTCATCACTTGGAGTATGAAACGTCCCTCGTTTCCCGTGTTTGGACTAACTCCTACTCCAAACACAATGCAATATGCATGACATGCACAAATGCAACTAGCATGCAATCCTGATGCAATGCCACTGAATGACGCAAACATGCAAGGAATGAAAATGCAAACATGCACCTAGCATATACAATGCTAACACTACATGGCATTCACAATGCTCATGAACTATGGCATATTCAGTGCGACTAACAACCTAGCATGCACAATGTGAGGAATGATATGGCATACACAATGCTAACAACATAACATGCACAACACATTGCAACATGGCATACACAATGCAAGATGGACTTACACCAATATGAGTGGATCTCAGCCACACCCACATCAGTGGCCATATGATGGAAATGAGACGATTGAAACACATGCAAACATGCACGGATGCAAAGGACCGATCCTAAGGCACAACATGCAACTCTAACTAAGCATGGCAAATGATGAAGCATGGCATAGAATGACATATGATACAGCTCTGAAATGGCATAAAAGATGGTCCCAAATCGTGCAAATATGTCAACCAATGCGTGCTAGAGGGCTCGGGTACCAAAACTAGTGAAGTGCGTTACACTAGAGGTACTCAAAGCAATGCACCAATGGCAAAACTAACCCCAAACAAACCCTAGGCAGGTCTCAAACAGTGGGGAAATGGCCTAGAATGATGGCTCGGAATGCAAAGAAATGGAGCTCATTCAATGGTCTATAAATGAGGCATACAAGCCCGACTCTCAAATGCATTTGAAGAGTATAAAACATGGCAATATGGCATTGATACAAGCTCTGAAATATGATGTATAATGGGCCCAAAACAAGAAAATACCTCAGTATATGCATGTAATGGACCCTAAAACCCAAAGCTAAGCAAGTGGGTTGAACCACAAGCATGCAAAACAAACACCATTCGACCATGAGACCCAAAAACAAAGCTAGGGTAGTCCAAAATATGCACAAAATCAGTTTAAGGCAAGGCCAAAATGTGCTAGAATCAAGGGTCAACAAAGCATGCAAAGAAAGCTAGTGAACCATGAGTTATACCACAGCTATATGAAGCATATGATGGCTAACTAAACCAGCCAAAAAAAAAAAGTATGCCATGCTAAAATATGTCCAAAAACTCACTGAAACTCAGTCAATGCATGCAAGAATGATAGGCTCCTTTAGAAGGCCATGCAAGGGGTTGTTCCACACATATAAGATAGACATACAAAATGGAAAAACTACCTCTGGACAGAGGTTATGAGGACCCTAAAACTCACCAAAAAGGTCCTGAAATTAGTCTAGGAAGCATGCAAGTGAAAGCCCCTTTGAAAGGCCTTGAATAGGATTGCTCTACACATGCATAATAGACATTTTATATGGAAAAATGGGCTCCAGAAAGAGTTCATGCAGACCTTAAAACTCACCAAATAGGGCCTAAAACATGGCTTCAAAACATGCAAAGTGGAGCTCCTTTGTAAGGCCAAAAGGGCCAACAAGCAAGGCAAGGAGAGAGGGGTTCACCCCCCTCTGATTTTGGCTCTCAAAATAGTATACTAGCCACTGAAAATACATTGGATTTCAGTGGCTAGAAGGCCAAACAAAGCACAAAATCAAGGCCTAGATGCAAGGCTCAAAATAAGATGCATACAAGCATGCAAGTGGGTAGATGACCCCCAATAGAAAAATGACCTTAAACAATATTCAAGAGGATCTCAAAATAAGACTTTTTTCAGTTTATGTCAAGGCTCGAAAATGCTTGTAAGTAAGGCTAAGATATGAAATAAAATAAGCCTTAAAAGATGGATGAAACATACAAGGGGGTAGATGACCTCTAACAGAAAAATGTCCTTAAACAAACTTCAAGAGGGACTCAAAATAAGACTCTTTTAAGTTTATGTCAAAGCTCGAAAATTCTTGCAAGTATATCTAAAGATGGATCAAAATAATGCTCAAAAATGGAAAAAATGGTTACCCTTGAAGACCAGCAGAAACCAGCAGCCTTTGGACCCAAAAACCCAACCTTGAACCTCTGAAAATACCCCCCAAGGACCTTAGGTTAATGATGGAAGTGTTAGGCTATGAGAGGTGGTGCAAAGGGGCCAAGAACCAAGCAATTTAGAGCTCAAAAGAGAGAGATATAAAGAGAGATATATTGTTTAGCCCTAGCAATTTTCTAAACCAGCACAAAAGAGGGAGAGGCCCTCCTATATAGACAAAGAGGTCTAAAGCTTCTCTTGGAAGCTAAAAACAACTTTGAAGATCCTCCATACACTGTGGAGGATGCTGCAAATGGCTCCTAGCTGGCATAGCTGGAACACACTCAGAGAGACAAAACAGAGGGTAGCTGGCCGACCAGTTCAAGTGGTCGGCCGACCAGGTCAAAAGGGCCAAGGTGGTCGGCCACTCCCTACAATGAACCCCCAGAAGTCATCTTTCCAATGGCGCAAACCTTGCATTAAAATTTCCCCTGTGCAAAAAGTTATGCCTGTTTTGGTGAAGCCGCACAGATTTGGTCCAACCAGATTAATGCCCTACTTCAACCAACCATATCTCCCCCACCCGGACTTGGCTTTAGGAGATTCTTGAGTGCAAAATGAAGCCCCGGAAGTAAGATTTCCAACGGTGGTGGCCTCATATCTTAAATCCAAGTATGCAAATGAATAAGCCCGATTTAGCGAGGATCGCTCGACTTTTTCTCTCCTTCCCAGATTCATACCGAACCACTTTTGACCATCTAAGTGGTCAGTCATCTGATTTTCTGGTCTTCCATGTGGCCATATTGAAGCCCCAGAAGTTATCTTTCCAATGGGGCCAACCTTGCATCAAAATTCCTACTATGCAAAGAGTTATGCCCGTTTCGGTGAAGCCGCGCAGTTTTGGTCCTACCCGGATTCATGCCGAACTTCTCCCAAACTAGTTTTCCTCTCTCTTCTCCTCTTTTCTTCAACTCCAAACCCCTAGACAAGGTGTTTTGAAATATTTTTCAAAGATTTAATCTCTTTTTCATTCATTTCCACTTTGTCCTTGCTCGATTTACCGAAAAGCGCAACATTTGACAAAATGCGAGCCTCGGAACATCGTAAAAAATTTATTTCAAAAACATTTTGAAAGAGAGGGTTTTAAGGTCTAAAATCTTTTGATCAAGATTGTTTTGGTCCAAAAAGGGGTATGAAGTTGAGATTTGACTCTCTCCTTGACGAAGAAACTGAACATTTCCCCTGCACACCTTTCTCCACCATGTAAACCATCAGTTGCGTCCAAGTCTTAAGGGCGGTAAAAAATGGGGTGTCTACAGCTACGTGTTCAGAAATTCAACAGTGTGGGCTGCGTGTTCAACTTTCAACATGTGTGTGCTGTGTGTTCACATTTAAAATATGAGCTGCGTATTTAGAGATTCAAAAGTTTGGGCTGCGTGTTCAACTTATTTCAACAAGTGTGTGCTACGTGTTCACAATCAAAACGGGTTATGTGTTCAAAAATTCAAAAGTTTGGGCTGCGTGTTCAACTTTCAATCAGTGTGTACTGCGTGTTCACGACAAAGAGTTTGAGCTGTGTGTTCAGATTTCCAGAAAATGTGGGCTGCGTGTTCACGACAAAAGTTTGAGCTGTGTGTTCAGGTTTCGAAAATGTCGGTTGCATGTTTACGACAAAAGTTTGAACTGTGTGTTCAGATTTCAAAAATGTAGACTGCGTATTCACAACAAAAGTTTGAGCTGCGTGTTCAAAAGTTCGAGTGTTTGAGCTGTGTGTTCAAAACACAAACCGATTGTTGTGTTATGGGCTGTGTGTCCGAAGAACGAGCTGTGTGCCCGAAATGAGCTGTATGTCCAAAAAATGAGCTGTGTGCCCGAAAAATGAGCTGCGTGCCCAAAGAACGAGCTGTGTGCCTAAAAAGTGAGTTGCGTGCCCAAAGAACGAGTTGTGTGCCCAAAAAGTGAGCTGTGTGCCAGAAAAACGAACTGTGTGCCCAAAAAGTGAGCTGTGTGCCCGAAAAATGAGCTGTGTGCCTAAGAATGAGCTGCGTGCCCAAAGAACGAACTGTGTGTCCAAAAAGTGAGCTGTGTGCCCGAAAAATGAGCTGTGTGCCCGAGAACGAGCTGTGTGCCCGAAAATGAGCTGTGTACTTGAAAACGAGCTGTGTGCCCGAGAACGAGCTGTGCGTCTGAAAAATGAGTTGTGTGCCCGAAATGAGCTGTGTGCCCGAAAAACGAGCTGTGTGCCCAAAAAATGAGCCGTGTGCCCAAAGATGAGCTGTGTGCCCCCAAACGAGCTGTGTGCCCGAGATGTGCCGTGTGCCCGAAAAATGAGTTGTGCGCCCGAAATGAGCTGTGTTCCCCCAAACGAGCTGTGTGCCCGAAAAATGAGCCGTGTGCCCAAAAACGAGCTGTGTGCCCCCAAATAAGCTGTGTGCCTGAAAAATGAGCTGTGTGCCCGAAATGAGCTGTGTGCCCCCAAAATGAGCTGTGTGCCCGAAATGAGCTGTGTGCCCAAAAGAGCTGTGTGCCCAGATAAACAGAGTGTTGTGTTTCGAACTGCATACCGAAAGAACAGAATTTTGTGTTGTGAGCAGCGTGCCAAACAAAGTGCTGTGTTGTGAGCTGTGTGCCAAATGAATGGAATGCTATGTCATAAGCTGTGTGCCAAGTCTTACATGGTGCATGCATCATTCGCGCTATTTTACGCATTGCACTGTCTTGTGCTTTGCATTTTATCGTGCTATCTTGCGCACCTTACCTGCACTTGTTAGTGCATTGCATTGTTCGCGCTATTTTGCGTACCTTGCTTGCACTTGTTAGTGCATTGCATTTCTCGCGCTTTCTTGCGCACCTCCCTTGTACTTGTCGGTGCATCTTCATTCGCATTGTTTTGTACACCTTTCACTGGTCTAGGAGACCTTAAATCCTCTGGTCTAGGAGACCTTAAATCCTGCGTTTTATTCGCACTATCTTGTGCACTTTCCGGTCTAGGAGATCTTAAATTCTCTAAAGGTGCAATTCCTTTGGTGTTTGTCGTGCCCGAACGACTTGCCGGTGGTCTGGTATAGCCACCTGCCTGTGTTTGCGGTGAGTTCCTAGGAGACCAACTGAGACGGTAGAAACTAGAGTTCGAATGGCTCACGCCTAGAACGCAAAGGTTCGGGATTTCTGAGACTAAAGTCTGGTTTAAATACCTAGAGGTATATCCTCGGCTTGAAATCTATATGGCAGCCCCATAGATTGAGATAGCATGTGTATGCACCTCAATTCTGGATACTGAACCAACCTAGTCTATCACCCTGTTGGAGAATAGAGAAAGCTGCGACCATAGTCAAGGAGAAAAGTAGTACCTGTTGTTCAACCAAGAAGAAGCGAAAGATTCCCACATCAGCATGAGGTAGGACATTGCTGAGGTAGGTCATTGCCAAGTGCCCCTGTAAGGTACCTTTACTTCCTAACTACTGCATTATCTAGCTATTACATTGCATTTTAGCTATTCATTGCATTTGTAGTTTGCATGCATTTACTGCATTATCTATCTATGGCTTGCGCTTTTCTATGTTGAGTTTGGTCTGGCATGTGCTCGTACTTTCCGCATCAAAGCATGGTTATGAGATTTTGTGTACGCACCTATTCCACTAAAGGGATTGTGGTTTGAGGGTGACGGCACCATTTCCGTGTTAGGCATGGTTTGTTTGTGCCCATGCCTTTCCTTGGCAAGATACGGTTTGGCCGCGCGCCTTATCCATTGCATTGTAGTGTAGTGTGTTGCATCCAGCATTTAGGATTATGTTCTTTCCTCAGCAGATCATTCCTCACTTATATCATACCACCCAATTACTTGTATCTTGTGTTCCGTCTACACACACATAGTTCTGCATGTGTAGGAGCCTATTCCATTGATGGGATTGTGGTTTGAGGGTGCCGGCACCTTTTCTGTGGTAGACGGATTTTGCATCTCTATCATCTTTATGATATTTGTGTGGTTTTATATTTCTTGTGGTTTGATCATCTCAAATGCATTGCATATCATTTGCATTGTTTACTACATTGTTTTGTAATATCACATATCATTTTGCATTTTGCCCCCCGCTTGCGGGCATGCCTGCCGGCGCATCTCTTTTGTCTTGCCTGTTTGTCTAAGTCTTCGGCCATGTCAAAAATGGGTCGTCTTTGGGCTTTGACACTCACTCCCGTTACTTATGACTTTCGAGTTCTATCAAAGAAGGGCAACTGTAGACACCCCATTTTTGACCGACCTTAAGACTCAAACGTCACCAATTGAGCGCTCGCTGATGATGCATATTGTGCTCGTTCTGAGGTTTCAGAGTCTCGGCTGCGAGCCTCACCTCCGGACTTCGGGGTTCTTTTGTGCTTTGCCTTAGTTTGCGAACCAGGTCCTGTTTTCTCTATTTTCTCTTCCCGAAGGGAAGGAGAGGTCTCGTAGACTATCTCTCAGTGGCCGTAGGCCATTTTTCCCGTTTGGAGACCAGTTTCTGATTTTTGGAGCCGTCAACCGTGTGCCTCGGTTCGGGACCTCTTAACTACCTCTGTTTGCTCCGGTTTTTGGCACACACCTTGTTTCCTCTCTTTTGAGGGACACTGTGGCCCGAAAGACCACCTTTGCGGTCGCACGCCACTTCCGGTACCTAACAACTTGTTTTCGAGGCCTCGGGCTGCGCGTTTTGGCCCCCGAACCCTCGTTTTGCATCGATTAGGGTTCATTTTTGATATAGACCCTATTTTCATTGTTAAGAAGGTGGTAGGATGGTGGGAGACCAGCAATTCTTTTGAAAATTATTTTCTCTCTCCTCCAGCCGATTTTCTTGACAGAAAGCTGGTTTTTCTCACTTTTTAGACCTTAATTTCTGGTCTCCCATACCACCATTGTGTTGTACTCACCTGGGAGGCCACCAATATGGGTAGGCTGACCAGCTTTTCTTCTTGACTCTTTTGAACCTTGCTAGAAAGCTGGTTTTTCTCACTCTTGGGCTACAATTTCTGGTCTCCCACCATACAGTTGTGTTGTACTCACCTGGAAGGCCACCAATCTGGTATGGCCGACCACCTTTTCAACTTGACCTTTTTGACCCCTGGTCGGCTGACCAGGGGGGTGGCTGGCCGACCACCTTAACTGGTCAACCTGCTTCCTGCTTTTTGGTCTCTCTTAGTGTAAGCCAGCTGTGCCAGCTGGAAGCCTCAGAAGTGATCCTCCATATGGAGGATCTTTGAGCTTGGTTTGAAGCTTTTTAGAGAAGCTTTGGCCTCTCTTCTCTATAAAGGGAGGCCTCCTCTTCCATTGCTAGGGTTGAACCTTTTGGTTAGAGCATACATACACTTCCCTCCATATCTCTCTATTCCAAGCTCCAAAACCCCATAGTTCTTGCACCATTTTTACTACACCTCCTAGCACAACACCTCCACCATCCATCCAAGCACCTTGGAACCGATTTGCAGAGGTTGAAGACTCTTTACCTTGGTCCAGAAGTTGCTGAGGGTCGGCTCTACAAGGGTAAGCCTCTATTTCCCCTTTTTTTTTTTGAATTATTTTGCTTCATATCTTAGCCCTATTTTCAAGAATTTTTGGACTTTGACATAAACTAAAAAAAGTCTTGTTTTGAGCTCCTCTTCAAGTTTGTTCAAGATCATTTTTCTGTTCGGGGTCACCTTCCCCCTTGCATGCTTCATTTCCTCATGTTTAAGGCTATGCATTAGAGCATTTGTGTTGGCCTTGGTTTGGCCTTTTAGCCACTAATGTGTTTTTGAGCCCTAAAATCAGAGAGGGGTGACCCTCTCACCCCTTGTTTTCTTTACTAGCTTTGTTGGCCTTCCAAAGGAGCTCCATTTTGCATGTTTCAAAGTCACATTTCAGGCCCTATTTGGTGAGTTTTAAGGTCTGCCTTGACTCTGTCCGGAACCCATTTTGCCATATTTTGTGTCTTTGATGCATGTGTAGAACAATCTCATTCAAGGCCTTTCAAAGGGGCCTTTATTTACATGTTTCCTAGACCCCTTTCAGGCTATTTTTAGTGGGTTTTAGGACCCTCAGAACCTCTGTCCAGAGGTATTTTTCCATTGTGTGTGTCCATCATGCATGTGTAGAACAACCCCCTTATTGGCCTTTCAAAGGAGCCCATCATTCTTGCATGCATTGACTGAGTTTATGTGTTTATTTGGGCATATTTTGGCATGGCATACTTCTGTTTTTGGCTGGTTTGGTGAGCCTTCATATGCTCCATAGAGTTGTAATGTAACTCTTGGTTCACTAGCTTTCTTTGCATGCTTTGTTGACCATTGATTTCAACACTTTTTGGCCATACCTTAAACTGATATTATGCTTATTTTGGACTGCCCTAGCTTTGTTTTTGGGTCTCATGGTTGAATAATGTTGGTTTTGCATGCTTGTAGTTCAATACTCATGCTTAACTTTGAGTTTCGAGGTTCATTCCATGCATATACTGAGGTGTGTTCATGTTTTGGGCTCATTATACATCATATTTCAGAGCTTGTTTGAATGCCATATTGCCATGTTTTGTACTCTTTAAATGTGTTTCAGAGTCGAACTTGTATGCCTTGTTTACCGACCATTGAATGAGCTCCATTTTGCTGCATTCCGAGCCATCATTTTAGGCCATTTCCCCACTGTTTCAAACCTGCCTAGGGTCTGTTTGGGGTTAGTTTTGCCTTTGGTGCATTGCTTTGGGTACCTCTAGTGTAACGCACTTCACTAGTTTCGGTACCTGGGCCCCCTAGCTTACATTGTGTGCCATATTTCCATGATTCAGGACCATTGAGCATCTCATTTCAGAGCTGAAAATGCATGTTTGTATGTCATCTTTCATCCCTTGCCATGCTTTGGTAGAGTGGCATTTGATGCCTTAGGAACGGTCCCTTGCATCGTGCATGTTTGCATATGTTTCGGTTGTCTCATTTCCATCACATGGCCACTGATTTGAGTGTGGCTGAGGTCCACTCATATTGGTTTAAGCCCACCTTGCATTGTGTATGCCATGTTACAATGTGTTGTGCATGTTATGTTGTTCGCATTATGTATGCCATATGGTTTATAGCATTGTGTATGCTAGTAGCATGTTCGCATCTCATCCTTGCATGTTTGCATGGTTAGGTCGCATTGCATTAGGATTGCATGTTAGTTGCATTCGTGCATGTCATGCATATTGCATTGTGTTTGGGATAGGAGTTAGCCCAAACACGGGAAACGATGAGCGTTTCGTACTCAAAGCGACGAAACGTGTCTCAATTTCCGGTCGCCGACACTCCGGATTAACCATGATGGAGTCTAAGCCTTGTTGTGTTTATACTTGCATTCATTCCATTGAGTCGTGCAATTCGACTTCTCGGCCATCATGCATCGAGATGCGTGATTGGTGGCACGAGGATCGAGGTCTACACTCCCTTGAGCTTATGCAAGGACGGAGAGAGTGGTCTTGCACACATATATTGAAAATACCTTGTTTTCTCTCCCTCTTGCCTTTGTTGCAGAAAAACCAGGATCCAGGGGCAGAAAGTGGTCGGCTGACCAGGTTTTCTGGCAGACCAACCACCTTTTTTGGTTTCCACCACAAAGAATGGTCGGCAGGTGTTTCCCAAGCCAATAGCTGGTCGGCAGTCCTCCCAGGGTGGAGTTTCAGCCTTCTGGAGCCTTGTGCAACTTTCGGAAATCAATCGCAAACAAAGGCGAGACGAGGCATCGCGATGGAATTTCCCGACGAGGCGACTCGAGCATGCATGCATCCATTGTCATCCAAAATAGAGCTGAGGCGGTCCATGAACTTGCATACCAGTTTATTTGCTTTCCTAGTTAATTTGTTAATTAATTAAGGTTTTGTAATATTTAATTATTTATTCGGACTGTATTATTTATTTGGACCCCTCCGAGCGAGGGTAATGTTGTAATAAGGGTGCGTGAGTGTGATGTATGTCTTTCAACCCCACGTCTTTCTCCCTTTTATTTATCAGCTTATGATGGTTAGATAAGGGCATGTTTTAATTAGTATACTTATGCTTGCATGTTTGCATCATTCATCTGTCTTGCATGCACCAGACTCAGCGCATCATACTAACTGCATCGTATTTCAATTCCGAGTTGAATACTTGTTAGTTGTAGCATTTCACATGCCATCTGTAGAATAGCCGAGCCTATTTTAGTTGCATTTTGCATGTGTTGCATTAGGCATTTCTGTATAGCTAGGATCATGCATGGATTTCTAACATAGCTTTTGTTTTGGCTTGGAGTACTCGGTAAGTTTTATGCTTTAGCATCCTTGCATGCGTGTGAGTGACTGCCATGATAGCATGCTTACCATGAGGCTAACTGCTTATGTGATATACCTGCCTGAATGCCTGTGGGTGAATGTTGGATTATCTGAATTGGAATAATGCGTTGACTGTGGGTTTTAAGCCCACTAGATAGTGGCAAAACCATGTTTCCTAAGCCCACCCAAGGGTGGCAAAATCTGCATTTTTAGCCTACTTGCGAGTAGCAAACCGCTTTCAAAAACCAAACATGAAATGTTTTGTTCCAATTCAGGCGATCCAGTCTATACTTATATGCTGTGCGCATCACATAGTAAATCTAGGCTAATAACCGGAATAAGAACGCATATTGTTTTCAAAACTAGATATCATGGTTAGTAGAGGCCGATCTTTGATCGGACGAGCGGGGGTGCTCACGAAGTGACCTTCCCCAATCGTACCCAAGTTCCCGAGCCGAGGCAACTTTGGTGATGACGAACACGTGGCCTTAGGCAAACAAGTCAGGGTTTCCTAAATTTCCCAAAATAAAATATTTAGGTGGCGACTCTATATCTAGCAAAGCAGTCCATGTTTGGCACTCCTTTCTAAAAATCTGTTTTCCAAAACGATTTGTCAGATTTGGACTCTTTGATGATTCATCGGTCTTGCATTGCACTCTGCGAGATTAGATACAGGACCATGGCATTTTAGTCCTGAACTGTAGTGAGCCCATATAAACAAAACGGGATTTCTCTCCCGGGACGTTCGGGGACGTCTACAGTTACTCTGTGAAAAATGGCCCTGTTTTTAGTTTCAATTTTGAATTATTTTTGAAAAATATAAATTAATTTAACAAAAATAAATATTAAAATAATATATATATTTTTTAAATTTTGTCAAAAGGGTTCGTTAGTGAAAAGTTCACATTTGTGGGATTATATGTTATTTGATCCAAAGTTTTAATTTTTTTTAGTGATAAGAACACTAGTTGAAAAGTCATTTTTATCACTAGTTGAAAACTCATCAGAAAATCGCTATTAGCCAGTGACAGCGACTAATGGCAGTGAGGTGGACCAATAAGTGACATTGAACAGATAGCTAACAATTGGACAAATAGTTGATATATAAGTGATACGTGCACATATAAGTGACATTTAAACAAATAGGTTAAGTTTGAACTAGATAAATAGGTAAATCCTTTAATGGGCAATCTACCATCTAGTCCTTTTTTTTAGAGTTATTACCTATTAGGTCCTGACTTACATTTTTATGCACCAATAATTCCAATTGTAATTTTTTGTTCTCGTTTTTACCCCTGTTTTTTCTTTTTCTTTTTTTTTTTGTTTCCCCATTTCTTTTTTGAACTCAAAATTCCAAACTGCGATTTGGCCACCAACTACTACTTTCGATAGCCGACAACCACTATCAACCTCCAGTGACCATTATAGACCTCCGACAACTACCTCTGACAATTTTTTTTTTTTTGGGTTATTTTCATCTTCAACACGTCACTACCGCCACTACCTCTTCAAATCCAGTGAAAACAAGATTAAAAAAAAAAAAAAAGTGATGAAGAGAATGAAGAAAAGAGATGATGATTAGTACAAAATAGTTCTCATCATTTTTCACATTCACGAATCAAGACAAAGAATCAAAAGTCAAATCCAGTGATAAATTTATCATGCAATAAATCTTAGCCGGTATTGCAGTGATAAATTTATCACTGTTGAATTTGTTAAAAAATTTACAAATGGCATATTTTATTTTAGATAGAGAGAGGGGGCATCACAACATTTTATCATGAAACATTCATAAAAATATTCATTTTGTATGTGTTGTGCCATCCCATTGTTTGATAACATACCCACACTTACAAACCTATAGTTTGATAAATTTGTCATTCATAATTATTTCAATGATAAATTTACCACTGAATTAAGTAACAAACATATCAAATTAGTTACATAGGTTTTGAAAACACAAATCTTCACCAACACACTATATAGAGAGTCTCAATTTCAATGGTGACCATGTACCGTACTAGATTGGCACCGAAGATAGTAGACCGGTATTGAAAATGCCTTGATTTGAAGCTATTTTTGAAGTTCGCCGTCGAAGACAATAGATTGATTATGGAGGAGGATAGTGGCAGTGGCGATGTCATAGATGGTAGATCAATGATGGAGGATTGCGGTGTCGAAGATATAAGATGAATAGTGAGGAAGAAGCGACAGTGATGACAACGAGAGATAAGGACGGTGGTGTTAGGCGAGCAGCGGTGGCGGCGAGAGAGGAAGACGATAACGTTAGTTATTGAGGCGAGAGTTGTTGACGACGATGGAAGAGGATGGTGGTTAAGTCGAGTGACAAAGACAGTAAATGAGGAGGCGGTGGTGTGTTGGTGAGAGAAACAGTAAAAGAGAGATAGAAAGATGAGAGAGAACTAGAGATAGGACTACTGTGTTTAGGGTTTAGGGTAAAATCACTTAACATAATGTAATTGGTAAAATGGAATATGGGCCAAATTATTTTGAATTAGGACTTCATGGGAATTAAGTCTGGTCCAGAGGACCGGCCCGTAACTCCCCTTTTTTAATAGATAGGTGTCCTTTTGACCAAAAAAGATTAAATTTTAGCCTATTTATCTAATAGTTTCAGAAGTCGACCTCTGGTCTGAGTGCCCATTTTAAAAATTATTTTCACTCTAAAAAATGTAAAATTATATGAAAATGTTGAGTGCTTTTGATTTATTATTATTTTCATTAAATTAGTTTTTATTTTTTAAAAAAAAAATTCAAAAATTGGATTTCATATTTAGTTGAGTTTTCAAAATATGTCTCTATATATTTTTCAAAAAATTACAAACTAGTTTGATAAAAATAAATATAAAAAAATATATAATTTTGACTTTTTAAATTATTTTTTTTCAAAAAAAAAGACTTTTGATTTATTATTATTTTCATTAAATTAGTTATTATTTTTTTTTTAAAAAAATTCAAAAATTGGATTTCATCTTTAGTTGAGTTTTCAAAATATGTTTCTATATATTTTTCAAAAAATTACAAACTAGTTTGATAAAAATAAATGTAAAAAATATATAATTTTGACGTTTTAAATTATTTTTTTTCAAAAAAAAAGAGAGAAAATCATATAAAAATAATAAAACTTTTATTTTTTAAATATTTTTTTCAATAAATTAATTTTTTTTAAAAATTCAAAAACAGATACTAAATTCTGAAAATTTTCACCATCACTACTTTTCTTTTTCCTTTACTTTTCAAGATTCTTTATGGGAAAACTGTCGTTAGAAAAGTATATTATTCTCACGCAATGGTTGATACTCTATTTGGTTTTTATTAAAATAAAATGGAATGGAAGAATGATTCTTTCATAATATTTTCATATTTGATTCACTTAAAGAATGAAAAATATATTACAAATTCGATTATTATTGTAAGAGAATAGTCATCTATATATATGAAGGCTATAAAATTATAATTTTATCATATTATATTTCATTTCAGTAAATCAAACACTACGTAAATGATAAAAATTTCAATAGAGCCATTATGTTTATTGAAAATTCTCAATTGGCACAAAAATTGCGAACTCAAAATGCTAGCACTATGCCCCAATTATTAACATTTATTATATATATATATATATATAATACCTATAAGGAAAATTCTATAATATACGCTCCATTTTAGAGTGTGTACTATGCACAATTATGATGTTTGTAATTTTTGTGTTACAAAAATATTTGAGACCCTCAAAAAGTATCTATAATGATGTGAAATGGCCCAAGGATCCTCTGTCTCCAAATAATACTGTCCCATGTCTCAAATCACTCACAACCATTAGATTATATGAGAATCTCAATATGTGAAAATCTCAAGACATATCTAATGGTTGTAAGTGATTTGAGACAGGGGGACAAAGTTATTTGGAGACAGAGGATCCTTACTGCGTGAAATGATATGTATCAACTTGTTATGTGTTGCACACTAATGATGATGGGTCCAACTCTCATGCCACATCATTGTGGGTATAAATGTGTGGATCTATACCTGATATGGTCATTTATGCATCAAATTATTCTATTTATAACCAAGTAATAACTAATACTCCAAAATATAGCAGTTAAGATCAGGTGTCGATCTTCAAGGACTAATTGAGTTGTTTTGATACAAAAATAATAATTAAAGTAATTTAAAGAGTTTGGTTTTGAAAATCATAAAATCAAAATTAATAAAACATAAAATAAATAAAATAAAATAAGAAATTTCTCAGGATTTTGAATCCACCGCTAACCTTATAATCAGGGTTATTGTATTAATTTTCAAAAAATCATTAATTTGGAAAATATGATGTAAGTTCATCAGAAATACATCATACGTCAAGAAGATTTGTATGTTAAAATCAGAAAGTTATGAATCATTTTCGTTTAGCACGGACCACCACTATTAAACTAAATTAAGGTTGATACACTACCCGTCTTACTATGTATGACTTGTCTAACAATTTTAATATACAGCAGTGAAAACAATTGTATAACATGATCTAAATAAAATATTTATTACACAAAAATATCTGCAAGTTACACAATTTATTCAAATTAAATCAAAACTAAAGTACTAAATACAACTCACCCCAATTACTTAATCAAGATTTCATCTCCACCCTAAAAAAAAAATATTAATTCTTAACACTCATATAACTACCACACTTTAATATATATAAATTACACTCCCACTCCCACTTTCCTTTTCTTTCTTTGTTTTTTTTTTTTCCCTTGGCTTCCTTAGCTGAAGCCTCCGCATGCTCGCCTTCTTCTTGAATACCTTTCATAGGCAAATTACACGCCATCGCCTGTAAAACAAAACAAAACAAAACAAATAAATAAATAATAATAATAATATATATAATTATTGAGGGAGTGTCGGGGGTGATTGCCTTTTCCTTTTTTATTTTTTTTTTCTTTCTTTTCTTTTCTTTTTTTCTTTTGTCTTTTCTTTTCTTTGGTTACAAATTTTGTAAAGTTCACAGTAAATTAGTGTATATTTTATGATATAATAATATATAAAATATTGAAAATGTATTATTTATATTAATATAGGTACAAACACTCAAAATATACAAAAGTATACAAAATTATAAAATAATATAATTTAATGAACTAATAAAATATATTTTAGAGGGTTAAATGTGTAATATTTAGGCTCCAATCACACCCCCAACTTACATTTTGATAGTTCACGAGCAAAACAAATTAAAAATAAAATAAAATGACATCTCTCTATTCCGTTTTTGCAGGGAACACGATTGCATTTATTATTTTGATTATGATTTATTTTTATTTTTTTTTACAGTGTGATGTTTAATTATAACTCATTATATTTTTTTTAGTTATAACTGATAGTGATTTAGTTATGATATTTATGTTTATCAACACCACAAATGCCATAATTCATATAAAATACACGCCCTTTTGAGGATATATATTCTAAGATAACCTATGTATCACTAATAACATATCACTCAATCAATAAAAAATTCACATTGCGATAGTAAAACTATATAGTTGAATAATTAGGACTAATTTTTCAATCTAATTGATGTATCACTAAACTATATAGTGGTCCTCAAATATAAAAATCCTCTCAGAATACTAAAGTAGCACCTTGGATAAGTTAGAACTAAAGATGCACATGTAGGTCATGTTTGTTTGGGTGGACATGAGCTTGGGATTACACTAATAGTCCAATAAAATTACTAATCCAATGTTTGATTAAACAATTAAAGTACGGACTAATTATTTTAAACTTGACTATTAGTTAAGATAGGATACATAATCCAATGGATTTGTACCCCTAGGACTATTAGTCATGGGAATGCTAATCCAGTCCGCCCAACCAAACATGGCCGTAGGGTTTGAACTAAATCAACCAAGCCTTTATGAGTTGGGTTGACTAGGTTTTACTAGAAACTTGGTTCAATTCTAATTCAAAAATCTTTGAACTTTATAATTAGTTCAATTCTTGGGTTGATAATTAGGTAAATAACTAACCTGTGAATTGAGCCTTCATAAATATTTTACTAGAAAATTTTATAGGGTAAATTACAAATATATAACTCCTAAGGTTTATCAATGTTGGATTGATTACTAAATTTAACATTTTATACTATTACATAGCCAAAATATGGCCATAACATGTCAAATTTGATATTTAGGGTTGTTTTTGAAAGTAGGTTAAAAGATGTGTTTTTGATTATTTTTGATTTTTTTTTGAAAAAAAAAAGTGTAAAAAAGTAGAGAGGTAATATGGTCTAAAAAAGTCAAAAAGCTAAAAAAGTCACCAAAAAAAAAAAAAAAAGAGGAAAAAATAAAGCCATAGTTGTCAAAATTGGCCATAGTAATATAGATACTCTAAAACTATCAAAATTTGGCTTGAACTATCAATTTTAACATTAGAGGATTGTTTTGAGTAGGACTTATTTTTTTGACTTTTTTTGTTTATTACAAAAGGTATACAAAAAAATAAAAAAGTGATATAACTTAAATAAATCAATAAATAACTTATTTATTGTGTCCCAAAACCAAGCCTAAAGATGCACTTAAAGGACAGCTTTTGGAGTAATTCCCCTAATTTTATCATATGCACAAACACATAAATACATACATATATATAGGGAAATATTATGACACACACCCTTTCAAAACATGTTACTCATTTTTATGGTGAATATTATGCATTTTTGGGGTAAATATTATGTATTTTTCTAATAAGACTTAGGATAATTTATAGTTCAAAAATAAAGTTTTACGCATTTTGTGAGAGTGTTATACATTTTTTTTGGAAATGTTACACATTTTTTTATTCAAACATTTTCTAACCACAAAATGTGTAACAATATTACAAAATATGTAATATTATCACACAAAAAAACGTAATTTCATTTCTCAAGCACAAATTGTCGTAATTTTTATCAAAAAAATATGTAACATTTACTACCAAATACATAACACACACAAAAATAAGTAAAAAGATATATACGGTACACGCCCTTAAAAGAGTGTGTACCATAGAATTTTCCATATGTGTGCACACAAATTAGATTGATTGTTTTGAGATTCGAAAAAAATAAATCTTGAGTTTGATATAATTAAATATAAGAAAATTAGTGAAACATTTATCTCCAATTTTGTGTAATAGGAGATGTCCAATATATATATTTTTAAGGTCCTTCAATAATATTATTAGAGAAATTTTAGCTTGTTACAAAATTTTTAACTCTTTGAAATTTTTCTATAAAAAAACTAAAATTTCTCTGTAAAGAGCTGAAAATTTTTCTGTGAAAATGTTGAAAGATCCCCCAACTACTATGAAAATGTGGTAGGCCTTTTATCTTATGAAATCTTAAAATCTTAATATAGAGATCTTAAACTAAAAACACTATTAAACATTTTTTTTAGTAAAATTAAAATAACTAAAACGGATATAAACTATGTATAATCTCATGAATAATCAAATGTAAAATATAAAATATAAAAACAATGAAAACATCATTTTCTTATCAACATGATGAGCCAATAATTGATCAAAATAGAAAAACAAAGTGTTAAAAGAAATAAAATATTATGGAAGCATAGCATGAGATGGGTATTTCTTTTTTCAAACATTTGAGATTAGTGTAATTTACCCTCTATATATGCACAGCCACTCATTCTCCAAACAAACAAAAGTCTCCTGTTCTGTTCAGTTCTCTGAGTTTAGTGTTCCGTTGTGTTTTCTTCTTTGATGCTCTGCACAAAACAGAGCTCAGTTGCTAGTTATTCTATAGAAAAATGAGATACATTAAAACTGGCAGTTTCAAAAGACTCTTCTCAATCAAGCGTCGGAGCTTCGATCAAGAGCTTCCAAAAGAAAGTGATTCCCGTGAAGAAAACAACAATGGAATCCCAGAGAGTTTTCCAGGAACCGAGTCTTCTCAGAGACCCACTTGGAAATGCTTTACTTACCAAGAAATCTTTGATGCCACCGACGGTTTTAGCTCAGGTTTTCATTCGAAAGTTCGAAACTTTCTTGGCTTTTCTTTGGCTCTTTCTTGGCTTTTCCCTCGAACCCTTTGGTGTTCTTCCTATTTTCTCACATGGGTTGTGTTTTCTCTATATCAGCCATATCCCTTCATGAATTTTCTTTCTGGGTTTTTTTTTTATTTTTTCTTCAGTTCTGATTTTTGTTTTTCTGTTTGGGTAATCAGAAAATTTGGTGGGAAAAGGAGGCTATGCACAGGTTTACAAAGGAATTCTGGAAGATGGTCAGGCAATTGCTGTGAAAAGGCTAACAGAAGCACCCACAGATGAGAGGAAAGAAAAGGAGTTCTTGACAGAAATTGGAACCTTAGGTCATGTTTGTCACCCAAATGTATCATCACTTCTTGGTTGTTGCATTGACAATGGGCTTTATCTCATCATCCAATTCTCTTCCAAAGGCTCTGTTGCTTCTATTCTCCATGGTACATTCATTTACATAATCATAAGGGTTAATTGCACTTTACGCCCTTATAGGTTGACTTAAATTTCACTAGGTCCCTTTCATTTCAATTTGAACAAAGTCCAGTTTTAATTTGACCATTTCATCCAAATTTCGGTTTAGTGTCCCAAAACCGTTGATTTTAGCCTCAACTTTAAAGGGAGTGAGCAAATTGAAACTAGACTTAAAATTTGGTATAGTAAGGACTAAAATGAAATTTGGATCAAATTACTAGGGTGAAAAGTGTAATTTACCCTAATTATGAACTTGTGTATATTATAATATATGTTCTGGGCTATAATTCGTGAACAATTTGATGGTTCATACTTGAAATGTTTCGTTGTTTTCAGATGAGGATTTGCTAGCATTGGATTGGAAAACAAGGTATAAAATTGCAATAGGAACAGCTAAAGGCCTCCATTATTTGCACAAAGGGTGTCCAAGAAGAATAATTCACCGGGACATCAAGGCTTCGAATATATTGTTGACTGCAGATTATGAACCACAGGTACAATTGTGATTCACTTCATTCCCAAGAAAACATTAAAAAAATAAAAAAGAAGTACAAGACTTTGATTCTACTCTTTCTGTACTTACTTTTACATTATGCTTTAATTTGAATAAGTTTTGATATGTTGTGTTTGACATTGTTGTTTGTTTGAAATTTGAATATTGTAGATTTCTGATTTTGGTCTAGCAAAGTGGCTTCCATCACAGTGGACTCACCATTCAATCATCCCAATTGAAGGGACATTTGGGTACATAAAACATTACACAAACATATTAACTATTGCCTGTGTCGTGCTTAGTGTCTAATCTTTTAGCTTGATAACCAGAACGTAAAGACCTCCGCCAGATCTCTTACAAACACAAATCCTTTATATTATTGAGAGGCATGGTTAAGATGAAAATTTCATGCATTTTGTAGGCACTTGGCGCCGGAATATTTTATGCATGGCGTTGTGGATGAGAAGACAGATGTGTTTGCTTTCGGTGTCTTTTTGCTTGAGATCATCTCTGGCAAGAAACCGGTTGATGGGTCTCACCAAAACATACATAGCTGGGTAAAAAAAAGTGCTTTAAATTCAATTCGGTTGGTAAAAAGTACATTAAATTGTGTTTAGCACAAACATGACAATTCCTTCTTTGTGTTTTTTTTCAAGGATTGGGCTACCTAGATCTAGTGAAGTGATTTAAAAGACTTCATTTTTATTTTTTTTTCCTTTCATTTTTATTTTGCTTTTACAATGGTTTTTGTGTTGAAATTGTATGGTGATTATAATTAGATTTGATTATAATAGGCTAAACCTATATTGGAAAATGGGGAGATTGAAAAGTTGGTAGATCCAAGACTTGGAGGGGGCTATGATAATACACAGCTTAATAGATTGGCCTTTGCTTCATCTCTTTGCATTCGGGCATCTTCCACGTGGCGCCCTACCATGAAAGAGGTATCTAATTTCTATGCTACTTTCATTTTATCATAGTAATTAATCACAACATTGAAGATTTTCCTACAAATGTGGTCATGATATATGCCAAGGATTCCCTATCCCAAATATTTCTGTCATTTTGTCCCAAATCACTCACAACTATTAGATATGTCTTGAGATTCTCAAATCTTAAGATTCTCATATGATCCAATGATTGTAAGTGATTTGAGACAGAAAGACATGAATATTTGGGGACAAGAGATCCTTATTCTAGATATATTATCATCTCATGGAAGCATGTATACTTTTTCGTCAACATTCCTACTATGTTTCTGAAATCGGGAAATTCTACTGATAGATATATTGTACTTTTTTAAATGCACATCATTTTCTCAATTAAGTATAGTCAAGTGTTGTGCATTCTCATATGCAATTCACCTAAACACCCCCAAATTTTCTCACCTGATCAAGTTTCTTGATAACGACCACATTTCCTATATTTCTAATTGTATGGCGTGTTCATTGTTCCAATCGAAAGCTACCAGCAAAGTGTGCTCATGAATGGTATAGAACCCTTTTTAGTTGACCTGCCTAAACGACAACGGACAATTTGCAAATGACTAAGCATTGATTAAATAAATTATTTATGAATCCTAATATAATATATAGTTGTGTTTTTTTTCACAAAATTTTTTCACCAGCCAAGATCACATTCTAAGATATGGTCTTTTCTGGTATTGGTGAGGGTGGATTTGGGTTTTCTCTCAAGCAATTCATATTAATCTACTGATGCTCTATGCTACCTAACGTAAAATCCTATTGCTAAATAGACAGGTATTCATTATTGCCCTCCCATGTGGTTCGAAGATTAGTGCATGATAGCAAAAATTAAATAAATCTGTGGAAGGGTCAAAGTGGGTTTTCCCTTTAAATTTTATTCTAGTCCTTAAATATATGTTTTATTTTAATGATTCTCTATTTGTTATTTTGTCCTACTTATATGGTTGTAACAGTGTTTCTTGTTCCATTAGCTGTCTCCAATGGATGAACAAGTATGCATGCTAGATATTCTTTATTTTTTTTTAATTTCTAAAATACTTTAAATATGTTGTTTAATGGTTTTCAATCTTGTTTTTTTCATGAATATATGATTGGAAAAATATAATTATTTGCTCGATATAGGACAAGAAAAATGTGGTTTTGCAGTGGTTTTTTTTTTTTTTTTTTCCTATAACGGTTTGTTTTTATTGTTGGACTAACCTATTCTTGACACCATAAAAGCATATCAAAATAAGGCAATGATTCTCCAAATTATGTGGCGTTGTTCACAAGATCACAAAATTGCTTGGAGAGCATATGATTTATTGAGCTTTTTAGGCCTTGGTTTTATTATTATAAATCAAGCAAAAATAATTATATGAAACCTTATCTGAAGAACCTGTATAGTAATTATTCGGAATTGGAAGCATTGGCTGTAATTTGCTAATTAAGGTGCTTCTCTTGTTGGAGAAGCTTGGTACAGTGATAAGTGCGATATTGTTGTGTTATGTCCTTCACATTATGAATCGAGAGTGGCGTTGAACCGGATAGAGATTATTTTTTAGTGTTTTGTGTTTATTTCTAAATTTTGTTTATGTGTTCGTAGCAAAACTGTTAAATTATTAGTATTTTTTTGAATTGACAGGTATTAGAGGTGATGTTTGAAGGGGAAATGGATAGAGAAAAGTGGAAAATGCCAAAGGAGGAAGAAGAGGAAGAAGAGTTTTGGGGGTTTGAAGATCTTGAATGTGAATGTGACAGTTCATTCTCAACCTCAACCAGAAGTTCTTAATTAGGAAGATCAAATCTTAATGTAAATATAAAGAAAAATGATGGCCGTGTTTGGTTATGTTCTGAAATCATGATTTAGCAGTATCACTCACGTATGATGTTTGATAGGTGTTTTGTAATCACCTTTCGAAAACTCTGCAGAGCGCTCTGTCTCGGCCGCTATTTTCAGGATTTTTTTTTTTTGAAAATTTTGCCTGACGGCTCGTCCGGCTGGTTGACCGGAATAGTGATTTTTTTTTTTTTTTGCAATTTGTATGTTAATTTTTATATAATCGAAAAAAAATATTTTCTGAATTTTTTATGTGCTTTAAAATAATTTTGAGTTGTATGTTTAGTTATGAGTTGTAAATTTTTGTATCAAATATCAAATGTCACATCAACAATTCTCCACTCAAATCAAAAACACTTTTCAAAACTATTTTCAAAACTCTTTACCAAACAAATTTTCTACACTCAAATCATAACTTCAAACTCCACAAATTCAAAATACGATTCATACTCTCAAATCATAATTACAAAACACAACCAAACGCAACCGATATGTTTACAGAGTTTTTATATAGAATTTATGACAAGAATCACGATATGGTAATCACATTTGTGAAATTATGAAAACAGAAAATGATGTTTTCAGTAAAAATTTAGGCACAATAAGAAACCACGTCATTCAATATGAAAATTCTGTAAAAAAATTCAGTTTATATATCGTTACTCTAAATATGAACAATACACAATTGGGAAGAGTTGTAGCGACCCCACTCCTTTCTAATCTCTCTCTCTCTCTCTCTCTCTATATATATATATATGAGAAGTTTTTTGAAGGTGGATTTTGTGGTTGCTGATTAGACTCCATTGGTGGTGGCCAGCTCACTATACTAGACTTTATGGCTTGCTTTTGCTGTTTCAACTCATTGAATGAATTCCAAGGTAAAAGGAAAAATGGTTGAGACTCTTAGCTTGCGTTTGGCTGTGTTTTATAAATGTAATTTGAGAGTATGAATTGTATTTTGAGTTTGTGTATTGTGAAATTATGATTTGAATGTAGAAAATTTGTTTGGTAAAGAGTTTTGAAAATAGTTTTGAAAAGAGTTTTGATTTGAGTGGGGAATTATTTATGTGACATTTGATATGTGATACAGAAATTTACAACTCATAACTAAACATACAACTCAAAATTATTTTAAAACACATAAAAAATTTTAAAAATTTCAGAAAATATTTTTTTCGATTATATAAATCAATTGCAAAAAAAAAAAAAAAAAAATTACTGTTCCGGACGCCGGCCGGTCAACTGGCCGGACGTCCCGCCAAGCAAGATTTTCCCCAACAAAAGGAAAAATGCGTCTGTCAAAAATAGAACAACGCAGGTGTTTTGTGCAGAGTTCTCAAAACATCATTTGAGAATCACAACCAAACATCATGCTTGAATTAAGGTGTGGAATTGTGATTTGAAATCACAACCAAACACAGCCTTATTTTTTTAACATTTTTATAATTTTTTTTGAATCTCCATTATTGATGTATGTATAAAACTCATTTATGTATGTGTGGAGCCCACATAGTGAAGATCAAAAAGAATTGTAAATTTAACGGTTTAAGTTAAAATTAAAATAAAATAATATTTAAAGTTATACATTTTGAAACGACGTAATTTTGCATTAATTTTGAAAATAAACAATCGGATTTGCTCATCAAAAAGGTTGCAGATAGATTCATTGTAAAGAATCGTAATCCGTAACATAAAGGTAGAATTCTCTAGTAAGGTGAATAAACTGAACTAAATAAATGCTGATATATTCCAATTTCAGTTTTGTAATCTTTTATATAAGTTGAGTAGTAGATTGTTTGAACTTAGTTTGAAAATTTAACAAGTTTAGAAAATGTATTCAGATTTGATTTGTTTATTTTTCAAGTGAATCTCAAACGAGATTCAATTGAGTTGATCACAAGTTGTGTCAAGTAATTTGATTTTTATCTTATCGAGCTGAGTTTTAACCTTAATTTGTTTACATAACGAGCCAATTTCAAATGACTTTTTAAAACTTTAATTTGTTTACATAACGAGCCAATTTCAAATGACTTTTTAATGAGATCGAGCTGTTTGGTTCATTTTTCTTATGCAAGCGATTATGAATAAATTTGAGTAGGTGATATAAAGAAACCCTAGATTATGAAACATAAACAGAACAGAGCAGGTAATGAAATGATCAATATTTTTGTTATTAAGTGCTTTGGCAACCTTTAAAATTGAGGTATTGAGAGTGATACAACACAAATCTTGCCATTGTTTTGTCATATTGTCATATGGCACAAGGCATTATGTTTGAGACTGCTTATATAGGGAGCCCATAAGGGCTGTCATGCTGGCTTATCAGCCTCAACTCTATCACTCATCACAAATATGTACCACATGCTACAATCATTTTGTAGTAATTTTGACATAGAAAATCATCTTTTAATCATTTACAAGGAATATCAAATTTAAGTCACTCTCCAAGCTGGTATTTTGTCACATGTAGATCGCCTTCATTATTTTTCTCCATTCCAGTACACTCTCAAGCATAGAATCATATAAAACTCTCGAGAGATGATTAAATAGTTTAAAAAATGTATTAAGATAGTGGATGGAAAAATTTAGAGATAGAGAGTCTTGTGAGAGCATAGTGCGTCACTCTATAAATTTTATTTATTGGGTAAATTTCACTTTTGCCCTTCTAGTTTGAATAAAGTTATTTTAATTTGGTGCTCATAATTTTAATTTAAAAGATTTCAATTTGAAAACCATTCATTCCTCTAGTTTGAGCAAAATTATGTATTTGTTATGATGTAATTCTTCTGTCACTTACTATTAAAATTTGGATAAATTGCACTTATCTCCCCTAAGGTTTCTAACAAATACGGAGCTTTCCCTGTGATTTCAATAATTATAGAAACCTCCTCTACTTTTATTGATAATTTCAAGATTTTCCCAATCCGTTAATTTAGCACAAACGACGTTACTTGACTATCCAAAATGACCATATTATCCTTTTGAATTGAGAGGGAAGAGTTGAAATCAACTAATAAGTTATTTAAATGAAAATTTCCATTCACCTTTCCTAAGGTTTTGTATATATATTATTAAAGACTCATGCATATTTTAACATAACACCTTAATAGTTTAATATAAGACTCTAATAATTAGTACAGTACTTATAAGACTTATTTCATATAAACAACTAAAATTTATCAATTTTAATTAATGTATTTATTATTTAATTTCTTTTTTCTTTTCTTTTTTTAAGTTGAAACTAATGGATTTCTTTTTTCTACTAGTAATTTGTCCTACTTATTTCTTCACATGTAAGAAAATTATTTATCCCTAAATTGTTAAGATATTATTAACAGATTTTAAATTTTATCTTTAAGTCATTAAATTTCTAGTCGATGCATATTTAAAAAATAAAAAATAAAAAAAAACGCAGGTTATTCTTACATGATTGAAAAAATTAAAAAATAAATATAGAAGTAAAAAAAAATTTAATCGCCTCACAATAAATTAAAATTAGTTAATAGGGAATGAAAGATCAAGAAATCATTTGAGAATAATAAACAATTTAAATAATTTGTCATTTCTTACATCTAAAATTAAAATTTGAATGGAGAAATTATCTAAGAATACTAAAATACTCAATTAATTTATTGTATGATACTTAAAATATATTTCTCCATCTCAATTTTTTTCATTTAAACTATTTTTATTAAATTAAGCCTTAAAATTAATTTCTCACCCTCATTAATGGTTACATTTTTATTTAAAATTTTAAATTCTCACCTTTATTTTGTTCTATTATTATTTATAGTGAATTGCTATTATTTAAATTATCTAACTTTACTTCTTCTGTATATCTAATACTTATATAATTTCATTGACAAAATTGAGAAACTAGACTTTAACACTAATTTAAACACACAACGAAATAAAACACTTTCTAAAGAAAAATAAATAAATGTAATTTAATTTACCCTATTAAATATATATGAAATTATTATTTATTTTTCATAATTTTTTTAAAATATAAATATAATTTATTGACTCTATTTTTTTTCACAACAAGTTTTTGAACTTTTATAAATAAAAAATAAAATAAAAGTTCAACCATTAATGAAGGTGAGAAATTAATTTTAAGATTTAATTTTTAAAGAAGGAGAAATAGACTTTAAGTATCATACCTAACACATTAAGGCCATGTTTGTTTGGCGGATTAGGTTGGGTGGGATTATTAATGATAGGATGGTTAGTGAAAAAATTGCTAATGTATGAATTGTTAGTGAGAGAATTAAGTAAAAATGTATTTGTTATGATAATAGTGTGGGAGATGATTAGTGATGGGATTGTTGTATTATTTTATACAAAATAAATAAATATATATATATATATATATATATATTAAAAAAAAAACTAAAACAAATATTAAAACAAACCAGTGCACTTGGTAAAATAAAATAAAATTTTTATATAAAATAGACCAAATCCATTTTCTATTTTCTTAATCTCACATAAAATAAGTAACGCAAATTGCTGGGAAAAAAATAAATCTATTTATTTTAACTTAAAAAAATTAAATAATAAATGCCTTACTTAAAATAACAAATTTTAGGTTAACGTGGTATGAAATAAGTCTTATATTAAATTATTACGATATTATCTAACATTAATTTTAGAGAGACTATTTATTTTTGAGAATTTTATCAATAAAAATCAAGTTTTTTTTTTCTATTAAATGATTTAATAATGCATGTCTTAACAATTTAAAGATTTTATTTAATATTGCATAAAATTTAAGAACTTTATTGAATAATGGTAAAATATGTATGAATTTTTGATAATATATGCAAAACCTCAGAGGAGGTGAATGAAAATTTTCATTTAAATAGATAAAGTAATTAATGGGTAATTTCATCATTTTTTGTATGACATCAACATGACACTTCTGCTAAATAATCTAACAGTGAGAGAATCTTAATAATAATTTTAAAAGTAAGAGAGATTAGTGCAATTATTAAAACCACAAGAGAAGTCTTTATAATCATCAAAAATTTCAAAGGAGATAAGTACAATTTACCCTTAAAATTTTAAACATAAAAAGACCGCTTACAAGACGAGAGGAATCAAATAGAATTCAAAACATATCCATTTGGACTTTTTAGTTTTGTACGTGTTTTTTATTTTTCTTTCAAAATGTTAACAAATAACATTGCAACAAAACAAAATTAAAAGTGTAAGTTTCAAATTATTCAAATTAAAATTATATTACGAAGATTAATGGTGTAATCTACCTTATCCTTATGGAGAGAGAGAGAAGTCAAGTTGATTAGAGAGAGAGAGAGAGAGAGAGAAAAGTCAAGTTGATTAGAGAGGGAAGTGGCATGTGGGAAAGCCACAGCTGGCACTATAGGGAGGGTGACAAGGCCATCTCAACCAACAAAGTGAATAGAACTCTCATAATGTAAGTAAAAAGGTGTGGCCTCTATACACAGTTGAGACCTTTACTAATAAACATGGACCTTTTTTAGTTATTTTTATTCTACAAGGATTCTATTATACTTAGATTCATACATTTTTGAACATGTGTAACCTTAAACCACAATACACACACAATTACAAATACATAAATACATATACATGAATTGAAGCATAAGCATGCAAGGGGTAGTTGATGAACAGGTAATCTTGCCTTAGATAATAATAATGTGGTCGGCTCTTATTCATATACCAAATACCACTATATTGAAATCCATATAAATTGTGTTGGTTGAATTCTCAAACCCATTTTTATCTATCTATCTATCTATCTATCTATCTATCTTGTTTTTTGTTTTTTTCCCCCTTTCTTTATCTGTTAAAATAAGTAGTTATTAGATTATCAAATTAGGAGAGTTAATCTTTCAACCTCTCCTTACAAATACTTAAGTCTACCTATAATTTACATATAAAATTGCATGGGTACAATATCTCAATTACTTGGTATAAGTTTGGGTTGAGGTATTGTTAACTTTAGCATCGAATTGTTCCTCAAGTTGTGGCAAATACTAACTTCGGTTTTGCTGGCATAAATCTCAATAAATTCATCTAAAAGAATTGACTTAATTTTCTAATACCCCAAAAGAGGGAATCTTTTCCGATTTGATTGTGTGATGTGATTTTAGTCCATACATATATATAGTCTTGTCTCAATATCATTGGTTAAAATTTTTTAACATAATTGTATATTTTTTTTGGTACACATTTTTATAAACAATGTATAATTACTTAATCATGGACACTTCTAACAATATCCATATATATATATATATATATTCAGAGAGAGAGAAGGGGGGAGGAAGGGAAGGAATTAGTATTATTATTTTTGGAGCCTGGATTCATCTTCTTAATCTTATTTTATTAGTTTGCCAAAGTCTGATTATTAAGTAGAAAGTTGTTTAACTTCTAAGACTCTTTCATCATCATACCTATATACATATATAGATATATGTATGTATGTATGTATCTATGAATATTGAGAGAGAAAGAGAGTTATTTTGGAGCCTGCAGAGAACAGCTTGGGACTAAATTATTAACTTTGCCAAATTATAATTATTGAGTAGAAAGGTTGGTTAACTTAAATTGAAGACTTTCAAAGGGCATTAATGCGGCATGGTTTTTCGGGGATAAATGGGGCATATAAATAAATAATAATCACAAAATGTCTTAATCAAAAAAATTTAAAAAGAATAATAATAATCACAAGTGTGCAAGGGGATAAGTTTAACTATCGAATACCAAGAAGACTAAAAGGTTTTGGTGAGCAGATAGATACATCCTATCGACCCTTTTTTATACCAAAAAAAAAATAATAAATAAATAAATAAGTAAACAATTCCATATATGGTTTTAAAAAACGTGCTATTCATAATTCAATTCATAAGATTTGATTCAAATTTTAATTAATAGTATTTAAATCATATAGTTGAGTCTTAAATTTAGTGAACCATATCCAATATGCTTCACTAATATTTATTATGATTTGTTACAATTCGGTTCTGTTTGCAGAACCCATGAATTAATGTCATTTTTTAAATAAAAAATTAATTAATTATAAATATATATATATATATATATAATTTTATGTGTATATTTAATATACATATTTTAATAATTAATTATTGAGATTTTTAGATTAAGGTTTCTGATATTAAGATTTTATAAGATAAATAACATATAATATTTTCACAGTAGTTGGGGTCCCCCAACATTTTCATAGAGAAATTTTAGTTCATCACAGAGAAATTTTAGTTGAAATTTCTTCAATAATATTATTGAGGGACTTTAACTAATAAAAAAAAGCATATTGGACATTTTTTACTACCAAAAGTTTGATAGGGGTGTTTAATTAATTTTCTCTTAATTATTTCGTTATATATAATATTTGAGTATTTTTATATGGACCCAGAGAGGAGCAAGAGGGGGTGATCACCTCCCTCCGATTTCAAAAACCTCTATTATTATAATAGTATATGTAGACACTCCATTTTTTATCGCCTTTAAGACTTGGACGCGACTGATGGTTTTGGAAGTTGTGCAGTGCAAATGGTCAATTTCTTCGGCAAGAGGAGAGTCAAGTCCCAACCTTACACCCCATTTTAGACCAAAGCTATTTTGAATGGTTTTTAGACCTTAAAACCCTCTCTTTCAAAATATTTTTAAAATAAAATTCCTAGAATGTTTCGAGGCTCACATTTTGTTAAATGTTGCGCTTTTCGATAAACCGAGAAAGGACAAAGTGGAAATGAATGAAAGAGAGATGAAATCTTTGAAAAATCTTTCAAAACACCTTACTTAGGGGTTTGGAGTTGAAGAAAAGAAGAGAAGAGGGAAGAAACTAGTTTGGGAGAAGTTCGGCATGAATCCGGGTAGGAGAGAGTCGAGCAGCCATCGTTGAATCGGGCTTATTCATTTGCATACTTGGATTCTAGCTATGAGGCCACCACCGTTGAAAATCTTACTTCCGGGGCTTCATTTTGCACTCAAGAATCTCCTAAAGCCAATTCCGGACGGGGGAGCTATGATTGGTTGAAGTAGGGCATCACTCCGGTTGGACCGAATCTGCGCGGCTTCACCAAAACAGGCATAACTTTTTGCACAGAAGGAATTTTGATGCAAGGTTTGTGCCATTGGAAAGCTAACTTCCGGAGATTCAATTTGGACACTTGGTCAACCACTTTTAGACTTCCCAATCACTGGCCGACCACCTTTCTTTCCGGCAGACTCATTTTTTGTCCTGAAAAACCAGGAAAAGTAGCAGGCCGACCATAAAAGGTGGTCGGCCGACCACTTATGTCCAGAAAGCTCAAAATTGATAAATATTTTCCCTCCAGCTGTCTTCCACAACCTCCAGCTGTCCTATAATCAGATATTTCCGAGCCAACTCTCCTTTTTGCTATATATAATGATATATCTCCCATTTTTCAAAGAAAAACTTCTTGGAGAAGCTTGGGAGCTTCTCACTCTAAAAAAAGTCTCTCTCTCTCTACAACTTCCAGACCTAAAACCTCTGCCTCTCTCTCATTCTCTTGCCATTGTGTGCATAACAAGAGCTATACTTGGAGATATACCTCTCCTTTGCCTAGACACCCTTGATCAAACTCAACTACCATTGGGCTGAGATTCTTTGAGGATCATTTTGAGCTCCAAAATCTGGTTTTAGCTCAGAGTTTGGACCCCTTTTGCTGCTGTCTTCTTGAGCTTCAAGGGTAAGCACCTATTTCCCTTAAACTTGCATTTTTTTGCTCCATTGATTAGCCTTACTTGCAAGTATTCTTGGACTTTGTCATAAACTAAAAAGTGTCATATTTTGAACTCCTCTTGAATATTGATTAAGGACACTTTTCTGTTTGAGGTCTCCTACATCCTTGTATGCTTTATCCCTCTTTGTAGGCCTATTTTGCATCATATCTTAGTCCTACTTGTGAGCATTTTCGAGATTTTTCACAAACTAGAAAAAGTTTCCTTTTGAGCTTATAAACATGTTTGTTCAAGATACTTTCTCTGTTTGGGGTCATCTCCCCCTTTCATGCTTTATTTCTTCATGTTTTGAGCTATGCATGTGAATATTTGCATTGCCCTTGGTTTGGCCTCTTAGCCACTTTGATGTGTTTTTGAGAGTTAAAATCAGAGGGGGGGTGACCCCTTCTCTCCTTGTTTTGTTTGTTGGCCCTTTTGGCCTTCCAAAGGCCCCCTCACTTGCATGTTGTGAAGTCACTTTTTGGGCCCAATTCGGTGAGTTTCAAGGTCTTCCCTAGCTCTGTCCAGGGCCTCTTTGACCATATTTTGTGTCCATAATGCATGTGTAGAACAATTCCATTCAAGATTTTTTGAAGGGGCCTTTCATTGTATGCTTTATTGACCCATTTCAGGGCCTATTTGGTGGGTTTTAGGGCTGTCATAACTCATTTCTAGAGGTGATTTTGCCATGTTACATGTCTATCCTGTATGTGCCTAATAACCCCTTGTATTGCCCTCTAAAGGAGCTCATCATTTTTGCATGCATTTGTTGCATTTCAGTGGTTATTTAGGCATATTTTGATATGTTTTATTCACTGTTTTCAGCTGGTTTGATGAGTTCTCATATGCTTCATATACATGCCATATAAACCATACTTGCTAGCCAATGTTGCATGCTATTTTAGTCCATCATGTTAGCACCTTTTGGCCATGCTTTAAACTAGAAATGTGCATGTTTTGGGACTGTCTTGGCTCTGTCTTTGTACTTCATGGCCAAATAATACTTGCTTTGTATAGTTATAATTCAATACATGTGCCTAGCTTTGAGTTTCGGGGCTTATTCCATGCATCGAGTGCCATATTTCCATGTTTCGGGACCATTTAGCATCATGTTTTAGCGCTGGAAATTACATGTTCATAGGCCATCTTTCATCCCTTGCCATGCTTTGGTAGAGTGGCATTTGATGCCTTAGGTTCGGTCCTCGGTATGCGTGCATGTGTGCACGCATTTCGATCGTCTCATTTTCATCTAATGGCCACTGATGTGAGTGTGGCTGAGGTCCACTCATATTGGTGTAAGTCCATCTTGCATTATGTATGCCATTTCAATCCATAGCATTGCGTATGCTAGGTTGCATCTTAGAGCATTGTGTATGCCATGTTACATCATGCGCATTGTGTATGCCATTTTAGTACAAAGTATTGCGTATGCTAGGTTGCATGTTAGTCGCATTGTGCATGCCATTCCATTTGCATGATGCTTGGAATAGGGTTTAGTCCAAGCACGGGAAACGAGAGGCGTTTCATACTCTAAGTGACGAAACGTGCCTCGATTCCCGATCCCCGACGTTTTTGATTATCTATGATAGAATTGTTGGCTTCATATGTTCATACCTGCATTCATGTCATATTAAAACGTGCAATTCGGTCTCTCGGCCATCATGCATCGAGATGCGTGATTGGTGGCTCGAGAACCAAGGGCCACACTCCCTAGAGCTTGTGCAAGGACGGGGAGGAGTGGTCGCGCACACATATGTTGAAAATACATTGCTTTCTCTCTTTCTTGCCTTTGTTGCAGAAAAACCAGAGTCCAGGGGCAGAAAGTGGTCGGCCGACCAGGTTTTCTGGTAGGCCGACCACCTTTTTTGGTTTTCACCATGAGGGGTGGTCGGCAGGTGTTTCCCAAGCCAAGAGCTGGTCGGCAGCCTTCCCCAGGTGGAGTTTCAGCCTCCTGGAGCTTTGTGTAAGTTTCTGAACTCAGCTGCCAACAATGGCGGGACAAGGCATCACGATGGAATTTACCGACAAAGCGCATCAAGCATGCATGCATTCATTGTCATCCAAAACAGAGCCGGGGCAGTCCATTTGCATGCCAGTTTATAGCTTACTTAGCTAATTTGTTAGTTAGTTAGTGAATGTGTAATAATTAGCTGTAATTCGTCATTCATTTCGGACTGTATTATTTATTCGGACCCTCTGAGCAAGGGCACAATTGTAATAAGTGTGCGTACGTGTGATGTATGTCTTCCAACCCCACGTCTTTCTCCCTTTTATTTACCAGCTTATGATGGTTAGATTAGGGTATGTTTCAATTAGCATACTTATGCTCGCATGTTTGCATCCATTCATCTGTCTTGTATGCACCGGGCTCGGCGCATCATACTAACTGCATTTGTATTTCAATTCCGAGTTGAATACATGTTAGTTGCAGCATCATCATATGCCATGTTTAGAATAGCCGAGCCTATTGTAGTTGCATTTTTGCATGTGTTGCATTAGGCATTTCTGTATAGTTAGGATCATGCATGTATTTCTAACATAGCTTTTGTTTTAGCTTAGAGTACTCGGTAAGCGTTTATACTTTAGCATCCTTGCATGCGTGTGAGTGACTGCCATGATAGCATGCTTACCATGAGGCTACGCGCTTATGTGATATAACTGCCTGAATGCCTGTGGGTGAAGGTTGGGTTATTTGGATTGGAACAATTCATCGACTGCGAGTTTTAAGCCCACTAGATAGTTGCAAAATCATATTTTCTAAGCCCACCTGAGGGTGGCAAATCCACGTCTTAGCCTACTTGCGAGTAGCACCATCAAACCACTTTAAGAAAACAAACATGAAATGTTTTGTTCCAATTCAGGCGACCCAGTCTATACTTGTATGCTGTGCGCATCACGTAGTAAATCTAGGCTAATAACCGGAATAAGAATGCATAATGTTTTCAAAACTAGATATCATGGTTAGTAGAGGCCGATCTTTGATCGGGCGAGCGGGGGTGCTCACGAAGTGACCTTCCCCAATCGTACCCAAGTTCCCGAGCCGAGGCAACTTTGGTGATGACGGACACGTGGCCTTAGGCAACGAGTCAGGGTTTCCTAAATTCCCCCAAAATAAATATTTAGGTGGTGACTCTGTATCTATCAAAGCAGTCCATGTTTGGCACTTCTTTCAAAAAAATCTGTTTTCAAAAACGATTTGTCGGATTTGGACTCTTTGATGATTCATCGGTCTTGCATTGCACTCCGCGAGATTAGATACAGACCGTGACACAAATTGAGTCCGAACTGTAGTGAGGCCCGAGGGCACGCCTACAGTGTATAATTATCTCCAAATTATATAGGTTTGCCCCTTCTAAGTGTTTTTTTTTACAAATTTTAAGTGATCATCCTCTCTTGATTTTTTATTTTTTTTTAAATTTAAGTCTTTGCTTTTCTATGTCTATAAAACATTGGATTAAAGAATAAAACTAAAAATTAAAATAAAATATATAATAAAATTATTAATTTTTTAAAATAATTTGAGGGAGGCATTATGCAAATTTTAAAGTTGTTCCTATCATAGATGCTTTTAACAACATGAAAGAGCGTGAAACATAACCTAAGATACCTCACATTAATAAATAGATTGTTTTTATAATTACTATCTTTTCATAGAAACAATTGTGCCTCTCTCTCTCTCTCTCTCTCTCTATTCGCTCATCTCTATCTTCTCTCACTTTCTCCAATTATTATTTCAGATATTACAATTCATACTTTTCTTTAATAAAATAAAATAAAAAGTATATAAATTTTTGCCCCTTATGTGAAGATCCTAGGTCTGTTCCTGTCTATATATATATATATATGTAAAACCATAAATTATAATAATTAAAATGGATCTTATGACTCATAATTCACGATTTTAGTCAAAATGATTACAATTTGAGAACAATAATAAAAAATCCAGAGATGCTTGAATATGCGTTGGGTGGGTGAAGTGAAGCCTTTATGTGTTTGTTTAAATTTATTCAGAAATGGAGATGTGTATCGTATATGATACTTTTCTACCTCACACTGTTTGTCCAGCACACAAAAATAAGAATGTGAAAATAAATATATTCTCGCATTAAAATTTTGAATTTCTTTTTCACCAATTAAAAGATCTTATTAAATATTTTTAATTTGTATAAAAAAAAGGAAAATTTACCCATAAGTCCTAGTTTTTGAAACGTTGAACCATTTAGTCCTAAAAGTTTTCTTATGCTCCATTTAGTCCCATTTTTACATCAACATAATGTGAATGATGTAAATGATCTGATGTTTCATTCTATAATTTCAAAATTTATTGAAATCTGATGAACATTAGATGTTTTTCATCCTATATTTTCAAACATTATTGAAATTTGATGAATATTAGATGTTTGAAATCCAATGTTTGTAACATGACTCTGATGTTATTAACATTGTATCTGATGTTATTAACATTGTAATGGGACCTTTCAGTCTATAAGAAAACTTTTAGGACTAAACAGTGCATAAGTTATTAATTTGGGATTTATTGGTGCATCCCCCTAAAAAAAATTAATATTTTTGTCACAAAAATATATTATTTTTAAATTGTCATTTTTTGTACTAGACAAACAATTTGGAATGGAAAAAGTACTTTTTAAGTGCACAGTTAAAATATAAAATAATCAAAGAGAGATTTGGTGAAAATATAAGAGATTAAAGTGAAATTTTCATAAAAATGGATTAGTGCAAGTGAAACATGAAAAATATTAGAGTGATTCATGTGTTAGTTTCTATTAAACTTTACTTTTTAAACGAGATACCATTTTAATTGGGAGTTTGCCGTTTAATACAGTTTCTGTTTATAATTTATGAAAAAGAAATAGTTTAAACAAGTCGGAAATTTTATTTTTATTTTGATTATTTAGACTTGTTTGACAAGTGACTTTTTTAGTCAAAAAGTTATTAAAAAAAACTAAAAAGTCAACAACTATACCAAAAAGTCAAAGATTTCATTTTTTTTCTATTTTTTGCGCATCTTTTTGTAAAAAATTAAAAAATCATTCCAAACATACTAATTGTTTTTTACATCATATTTTAGTCAATAAACAAAAAAATTATTAAAAAAATCTGTTCCCAAACGAGACCTTACGGAGAAGTACTTTTGACTTCTACTTTATTATTATGATTATTATTTTTGGTTAAGAAAACTACAACAAAGGGCTAAGCCCGTTCACTAGAGAGTTCTATCATGTCCTTAACTAACAAGTTTTTAATTTCGGTGGGTGATTCATTCACCACCAACATTTCTTTCGGTTGTATGGCTTACAATAAGTTATACCAAATAAGTGATGGTACAATCCCAAATTAAAATAAATTATACGCAGTTTATTTAAATTGTAACAAAAACCCCATAAAACAGTGATATTAAGACATACCTTAAAGTATAAAGAGTGATTGTCATAATTCAACATGAAAGAATGAAGTGAAAATTTTTTGGGACAACAAAAATAAGTTGTTTATTGTCTTATTGATTTATTTTTATCATATCACCTCTCTATTTTTCTACATATCTTTTCATAATAAACAAAAAAATCAATTTATAAGTCATACCCAAACCAACCCTAAGTGCAGTTAATCCCAACAACAAATATTCTAGATTCGTGCTCATCATAGTTCAAAAAGATATAAATCCAGAATTTTTACCATCATAAAGTAAGGGCGGTGTAGATTAAAACTTGATGTGTTGTGAATAACTACTATATTGAATTTGATTCATACTAGTTAAATTTTGCATGAATTTCTAGATGTTTTTCTGGACATGTAATATTTTTGAATTTTTTTAGAGTAAATTATACTTTTCATCCATATAGTTTGACTCCAATTTCATTTTGGTCCATTGTTTAATTTGAATGATTTGTTCCCTATAATTTACGGCCAGTTTTAATTTGGTTCTTCTGTCTAAATTTTCATTAATTTTCTCTATGTATATATCTCAGAAGACTGACAAATGTCTCAAAATTGTTAATTTTAATTTTCAATTTGAATTGAAGGATTAAATTGAAACTAAATTTAAAATATATGGATCAAATTGTTTAATTTAAAATAATAGAAATCAAAATAAAATTTGAATTAATGTATGAGACTTAAAAAAGAGTAACTTACTCCCTTTTTTTTTCTTTTTTTAAATGTTGTTCCCAATATGGTAGTTTGTGCCTTGCTAGGGGTGAGTATAGTTCTGTTTGATGTGGTTGTGAAGTAAATCAAGACCAAATAATTATCTACAGTTTAATAAAATTTGAAATTAAATCAAATTATGAAAATTTTGAAACCAAACAAAATCGAACCATTAAAACGTAGTTCGATTCAATTTAGAACCGTGATTTTCATAAAGTTTGTTATCGTTCACAACATAATCACAACTTGTTCAAAGATCAAGCAAATATATCATCATTTTACAAGCAAAATAGTTTTAATAATGTTTTAGAACTAGTTTTACTATTATACAAGAGCACACTTGTATACAAGAGGTTAACAATTTATAAATATATATATATTCATAAATTGTTAACCTCTTAGGTTAAATAATAAATTATATATGTGTATATATCTAAACGGTTAAATTCAGTTTCAAACCGAAGAAATATGGATCGAATCGTGAGGTACAGTTCACCTATTTTAAGAATCAAAACCGAACTATGCATTGAAAAACCCCAACCAAACTGTGCAATTTAATATTAATCAAACTAATTTGTGATTTTTTTCAATTTTTATGCTCAGCTATATAACAACTGCATCTTGAAATCTTATTATTTTAGAGGTATATTTTCTTGTACAAAAATTCTGGAGGAGTAAAATGGTCTGCAAGGCCAGGCCTGATTCGGCTCCTAGGGGCCCAATAGGATGAGCTTTTTGGGCATTTGGGCCTTTTAATTTAGAAAAATCATTATAACCCAAAGTCTGGTTTTGAATACTTCAGCACAAGGTCCTATCCAATGGGTTGCAACCAATGTTTTTAAAATCGAGACCGTTTTCTGGTTCGAATCAACCCTCAAATCCATTCCTCTTCAAAAAAATGGCTTATTTTTGGAAAATTACTTTAAACTGTTGTTAAACCGCAACCGGGTACCGGTTCAAGCAAATTGGCCTAGTCTATGCATGAAATATTTTTGCTTTGAAGTGTAAAATGTTACATCAAAATGCTTTTGTAAATTTCTCATATGTATTACTCAATTATAAAGCTAGCTTGGTGGTTATATTAAATATTTATATAGTTTCTAATTTTTTTTTATTTTCAAATGCATAAATATTTTTAGAAATTAAATTTAAAATAAATTCAATATATAAATATAAATTTAAAATTTTATATATTTTTAAATTATTTATAACGCTACGATTTGATCCGATAATTAAACCAGTGACTCGTCTAAAACATGGTATTAATATTGGCTTCATTTCCATTCTAGATCCTTGGGTTGTTGAGCTGTTAGATATTATTGTGTGGGCTTTTGAGGATATGCATTGGTGGTATTGGTTTTAAAAAGACAAAATAAAAAGGCAAAAGAAATAGAGAAAAAAATAAAATTATATTTTTCTCAAATTTTTTTTTTCTTTTTCTTCTCTCTATGCATTGGTGGTATTGGTTTTTAAAAGACAAAATAAAAAGGCAAAAGAAATAGAGAAAAAAATAAATTTATATTTTTCTCATTTTTTTTTCTCTCTATTTTCAAATTCTTATGCAAATTAATGGTCTTAAGAATACGAGTTTTCACCTAGTTTAGCAGATTTTTTTGAATCTGATTTTCTTTTTCCCAAAATTTTGAAGAACTTAAAATTTGAAAAATTGAAAATTAAGATGCTGCTATATAATCAAAAAAAAAAAAAGTAACAAGAATTTGTATACAGAATTATATGATGCATTGAGACTTAAATCATTTAACACGAAGTATTCAATAAAATGTGATTAATTACAACCATCACACCACTGAATCATTCTGATAAAGAATTATTCAAGTTGCATTCACTGTTTTAAATATGAACCCAACTTGTTCGGGAATTCTATTTGCACCCAAAAAAATCGTTCAGTACATCTAACTTCTTAGTATTCTTTATTAAATTATTTAGGAATGCAATTTACTCTCAATACATTCTATGCTTTTTTTTCACAAATTACCTTTCAATATAAAATCATAATTTGTGGTATATCCAAATATTAAACAAATCAACATTAGATACCACACAAGCTTGAAGATCAACCAAAAGAAGCCTCGCATAGCTTTTAACAGTAGATACTATTTCCTCTTCGGATTGAATCAATTTTTTGTAGGTTTAAGATTTAGAATTTATTGTAAAGATTGTTTCTCATTTGGTCACCTTTTTTATTTTCTGATTCTCTTCCTATAATGCATACGAAACCCAATCGTGGTAAACATATTTTTTCTCAGTTTTTTTCTTTAAGAAAATGCTCTGCATCAATTGTTTGTTGTGGCTATGGAGGTGATCAAATGCCTTTTCTTCTCTTAATTAATTTATTTAAATCTTTGTTAAGTTACTGAGAATGAATGAGTGTTGATTTGGAATAGTTTCAAGTGATGATGATGAAAAGGGATGGATTCCAGTGAAATAAAGATTGTGGTGGATTGGTGAAGAAGCTCTAACAAGAACAGATCTTATATGGTGTAAAATTTTGCAGATTAAACAAGACATTGATTGAAATTTTAGCCAAAGGAAAAAGGACTTACCTGTTCTTCAAAGTTTTGAAACTTCGTGGTCCTAAACCCAGTTCTTTCATGAATCCTAAAACCCTTTCAACTAAATACGTAGAAATAATTAGGGTATATTATAAGGAAAAAATATATATTTTATTTTAGAATTTAATATGTATTGTCTTTATTAATAAATTTATATTAAGATATAATAAGAATTAAAATTTCAAAAGTTTAGTTGGGCATACTGAGTTACCATTTGGGTGCAAAATAGAATCACCCCAACTTGTCTCCACAGTCCAGCTTCCAGGTTGTAGCCCATTACCCAAGTCTGTCTTGGTAAATCAAAGCGTTCAACATATAAGGCTAGGTAAATTACACTTTGCACCCTTACATTTTACACCAAATTTTATTTCGACCCCTACACATGAAATCATGACAGTCAATTTCTTATACTTCTGGTCAAATCCTACGTTAGTTCCTACACATTAAATCGTGATAGTCAACCCCCTGTACTTTTGGTCAAATCACACTTTGGTCCCTACATAAGTATCAATATTCCCCTTCTATTACTCAATTGTTTAAATCTTTAATAGAATCCAATCATGTAGCAACAAAATGCAGATTGTGAACAATTAAGAATACGAACTAGGGTTTTGCATAAATTGGAATAACGAAATTCTATTTTTCACAGTAACACAGTCTTTTGTGTATTCCTCTTCGATTTCTCTACTGTCTTTTTTTATTTCAAAATTTTCATTTTCTTGCCTCTTTGTCTCAATTTTCAACTACGAACATATATATATATATATATATATATTGATGGAAAATATAGATAATTTTCCTATTCTTGTCACATAACTATATTCTATTAAAGATTTAAACAATGGAGTAATAGAAGGCGAACAATGACACTTGTATAAGGATCAAAGTGAGATTTGACCAAAAGTATAAGGGGTTGATTGTTATGATTTTATGTGTAGGGATCAAAATGGGATTTGACCAGAAGTGTAGGGGCTATCCTCCACTGATTTCCTTTGTAAACCGCCCCAAAACCACCTGTACCCAAAGTGTAGGGGTACAAAGTATAATTTAGCCTACTAGACTTATTAAGCAATCATTCCTTCAAAAAAATAAAGTTAATCAGATATTGATAGTCCATGATTGGTTGAACAAATTACAATCTCAAACAAGTTTTTCAAAATCTATAAATGGAAATGAAGCCTTAACTGGGCTCCCAAAAAAATTAGAATGAAAGGTATGGGCAATGGAAAGAAGCACGAAGGGAGTGTTAGGGATAGATGTAGGATTTCCAGAGTTAAAGTAGAAAAGTAGGGATCAGGGGCCATTGAGAGAGCATTGGGATATTATAATGGGAAGAGCACTCTCTAAACATTACAAGGATCCAACAAAAACCTTCTCTATCAATAGATCACCTTAGAACTAATTTATCCTAATGCTTCAATCAAAAAACTCCGTATTAATATCTAACCAATACTCATAACCAATGTAGAAACATAGAAGAAAAGCTATGAGTTGTGTTTGATGTGATAAGTTGAAACTCTTGAGTGAAAAAAAAAATGTATATATGATACACAGAAAGAGATTCTTCAAACTACTAACTAGTTAGAGGCTATTTCGATATCATGTTTCCTCATGATAGAAGTGCCAGTTACAAAAGTAGAACCTGTTACCATATGAGAGGAAACTGAATCAAAACCGCTACTGTTCCTCACCATGCGGGCAAAGAGACCTCGAATTACTAGCCTCCACAGACAAGAATGGGAATGGGTTTAGGGGCGTTGGAATCTCATCTAGTCCCTCCAACATTTTCACCACAATGCTCATCAAAGGCCTTGATTCGGGCTTATACTGAATGCACCAGAGAGCTATCTTAGCCATCCTCTCTGTCATCCCTCTATCCTTCTCCTCAATCCCACATGCTCTTTAAGAAAATGCTCTGCATCAATTGTTTGTTGTGGCTATGGAGGTGATCAAGTGCCTTTTCTTCTCTTAATTAATTTATTTAAATCTTTGTTAAGTTACTGAGAATGAATGAGTGTTGATTTGGAGTAGTTTCAAGTGATGATGATGAAAAGGGATGGATTCGAGTGAAATAAAGATTGTGGTGGATTGGAGAAGAAGCTCTAACAAGAACAGATCTTATATGGTGTAAAATTTTGCAAATTAAACAAGATATTGATTGAAATTTTAGCCAAAGGAAAAAGGACTTAGGCCTCGTTTGGGAACAGGCTAATTTAGTAATTTTTTGGCTATTTGGCTAAAAAGGTAGGTAAAAAAAACTTGTATGTTTGAGATGACTTTTTGGCTAATTACGAAAAGATGTGCAAAAAGTAGAGAGAAAAGAAAATCTTTGACTTTTTGATATGGGTTGTTGGCTTTTTGATTCTTCAAAGTTTTGAAACTTCGTGGTCCTAAACCCAGTTCTTTCATGAATCCTAAAACCCTTTCAATTGAATACGTAGAAATAATTAGGGTATACTATAAGAAAAAAATATATATTTTATTTTAGAATTTAATATGCATTGTCTTTATTAATAAATTTATATTAAGATATAATAAGAATTAAAATTTCAAAAGTTTAGTTGAACATACTGAGTTACCGTTTGGGTGCAAAATAGAATCACTCCAACTTGTCTCCACAGTCTAGCTTCCAGGTTGTAGCCCATTACCTAAGTCTGTCTTGGTAATTCAAAGCGTTCAACATATAAGGCTAGGTAAATTACACTTTGCACTCTTACATTTTGCACCAAATTTTATTTCGACCCCTACACATAAAATCACGACAGTCAATTTCTTATACTTCTGGTCAAATCTTACTTTAGTTCCTACACATTAAATCATGATAGTCAATCCCCTGTACTTTTGGTCAAATCTCACTTTGGTCCCTACATAAATATTAATATTCCCCTTCTGTTAACCCATTGTTTAAATCTTTAATAGAATCTAATCATATAGCAACAAAATACAGATTGCGAACTAGGGTTTTGCATAAATTGGAATCACGAAATTCTATTTTGCACAGTAACACAGTCTTTTGTCTATTCCTCTTCGATTTCTCTACTATCTTTTTTTATTTCAAAATTTTCATTTTCTTGCCTCTTTGTCTCAATTTTCAACTATGAACATATATATATATATATATTGATGGAAAATATAGATGATTTTCTTATTCTTGTCACATAACTATATTCTATTAAATATTTAAACAATGAAGTAATAGAAGGAGAACAATGACACTTGTATAAGAATCAAAGTGAGATTTGACCAAAAGTATAAGGGGTTGACTGTCATGATTTTATGTGTAGGGATCAAAATGGGATTTGTGTAGGGATGCATAAGATTATGATTTTGTGTAAGAATCAAAATGAAATTTGATGCAAAGTGTAGGGGTACAAGGTATAATTTAGCCTACTAGACTTATTAAGCAATCATTCCTTCAAAAAAATAAAGTTAATCATATATTGATAGTCCATGATTGGTTGAACACAAATTACAATCACAAACAAGTTTTTCAAAATCTATAAATGGAAATGAAGCCTTAACTGGGCTCCCAAAAAAAATTAGAATGAAAGGTATGGGCAATGGAAAGAAGCATGAAGGGAGTATTAGGGATAGATGTAGGATTTCCAGAGTTAAAGTAGAAAAGTAGGGATTAGGGGCCATTGAGATAGCATTGGGATATTATAATGGGAAGAGCACTCTCTAAACATTACAAGGATCCAAAAAAAGCTTCTCTATCAATGGATCATCTTAGAACTAATTTATCCTAATGCTTCAATCAAAAAACTTGGTATTAATATCTAACCAATACTCTTAACCAATGTAGAAACATAGAAGAAAAGCTATGAGTTGTGTCTGATGTGATAAGTTGAAACGCTTGAGTGAAAAAAAAAAATGTATATAGGATACACAGAAAGAGATTCTTCAAACTACTAGCTAGTTAGAGGCTATTTCGATATCATGTTTCCTCATGATAGAAGTGCCAGTTACAAAAGTAGAACCTGTTACCATATGAGAGGAAACTGAATTAAAATCACTACTGTTCCTCACCATGCGGGCAAATAGACCTCGAATTACCAGCCTCCACTGACAAGAATGGGAATGGGTTTAGGGGCGTTGGAATCTCATCTAGTCCCTCCAACATTTTCACCACAATGCTCGTCAAAGGCCTTGATTCAGGCTTATACTGAATGCACCAGAGAGCTATCTTAGCCATCCTCTCTGTCATCCCTCTATCCTTCTCCTCAATTCCACATGCTATCATCAACTCCCTCATTCTTGTTTCTTATTTTTACTCCATACCCACTTAGGAAACCACTCTTGGCTCTCCGGAAGATTGACATCAAGGTTCTTTCTCCTTCCTATGATTTCAAACAGAAGCATCCCGAAGCTATAAACATCGCATTTGTGAGTAATCGGTAAGGGCATCCATAGCTCAGGTACTGCATAACCAGGAGTTCCCCTTCCTCTAGTCATTGTTATGTGAGTTTTATCCCTATTACAAAGCTTGGCTAACCCGAAATCAGCTACTTTGGGAGAGAATTTCATATCCAACAAGATGTTTTCTGGTTTTATGTCATAGTGGATTATACGCTGCCGGCACTCTTCATGCAAGTAAGCAATACCTTTAGCTGTCCCAACCACGATCTCATGAAGCTTTTCAAATCCTAAGAGTTTATTGTCATTGAATAAGTACTTGTCAAGGGAGCCGTTCCCCATGTACTCGTAAACAAGAGCTCTCAGATATTTCTCAAAGCAAAACCCATGAAGCCGAACTAGATTGAAGTGATGTGTTCTCCCAATGGTACTCGCCTTTGCTATGAACTATTCCTCTATTTTTTTATCAGAGGTCCCATTTAGAACCTTCACTGCCACCATTGTTTCATTACTAAAAATCCCCTTATATACTGATCCAAAACCGCTTGAACCAAGCAAAGTGTTGAAATTATTGGTTGCAATCCTAAGTTGCTGAGAGGTAAACTTGTTTGGCTTTGCCCTGTCCATGTCATCGAGGAATTTGACCATAGATAGTGGCAGGAATTGAGGCTCTAGACTAATAGTTCTACTTCTTAGTTGAGCTATTATCCTATGCACTTCTGCTACGATGACGATCATTGCATAGACAAATACTACAACTAAATCATAAACATATTTATATATATTAACATTTCAAGTCACATTGAGAAATAAAGATTGTGGTGGATTGTGAAGAAGCTCTAACATGAATAGATCTTATATGGCGTAAAATTTTGCAAATTAAACAAGACATTGATTGAAATTTTAGCCAAAGGAAAAAGGACTTACCTGTTCTTCAAAGTTTTGAAATTTTGTGATCCTAAACCCAGTTCTTTCATGAATCCTAAAACCCTTTCAATTGAATACGTAGAAATAATTAGGGTATACTATAAGAAAAAAAATAATATTTTATTTTAGAATTTAATATGTATTGTCTTTATTAATAAATTTATATTAAGATATAATAAGAATTAAAATTTCAAAAGTTTAGTTGAATATACTGAGTTACCATTTGGGTGCAAAATAGAATCACCCCAACTTGTCTCCACAGTCCAGCTTTCAGGTTGTAGCCCATTACCCAAGTCTGTCTTAGTAATTCAAAGTGTTCAACATATAAGGCTAGGTAAATTACACTTTGCACTCTTACATTTTGCACCAAATTTTATTTCGGCCCCTACACATGAAATCATAACAGTCAATTTCTTATACTTCTGGTCAAATCTTACTTTAGTTCCTACACATTAAATCGTGATAGTCAACCCCCTGTACTTTTGGTCAAATCTCACTTTGGTCCCTACATAAATATTAATATTCCCCTTCTGTTAACCCATTGTTTAAATCTTTAATAGAATCTAATCATATAGCAACAAAATACAGATTGCGAACTAGGGTTTTGCATAAATTGGAATCACGAAATTCTATTTTTCACGGTAACGCCATCTTCTGTCTATTCATCTTACTTTCTCTTTGATTTCTTTGTCGCATTCACTGTCATGATTTTATGTGTAGGAATCAAAATGAAATTTGATGCAAAGTGTAGGGGTACAAGGTATAATTTAGCCTACTAGACTTATTAAGCAATCATTCTTTCAAAAAAATAAAGTTAATCATATATTGATAGTCCATGATTGGTTGAACACAAATTACAATCTCAAACAAGTTTTTCAAAATCTATAAATGGAAATGAAGCCTTAACTGGGCTCCCAAAAAAATTAGAATGAAAGGTATGGGCAATGGAAAGAAGCACGAAGGGAGTATTAGGGATAGATGTAGGATTTCCAGAGTTAAAGTAAAAAAGTAGGGATTAGGGGCCATTGAGATAGCATTGGGATATTATAATGGGAAGAGCACTCTCTAAACATTACAAGGATCCAAAAAAGCTTCTCTATCAATGGATCATCTTAGAACTAATTTATCCTACTGCTTCAATCAAAAAACTTGGTATTAATATCTAACCAATACTCTTAACCAATGTAGAAACATAGAAGAAAAGCTATGAGTTGTGTTTGATGTGATAAGTTGAAACTCTTGAGTGAAAAAAAAAATGTATATAGGATACACAGAAAAAGATTCTTAAAACTGCTAGCTAGTTAGAGGCTATTTCGATATCATGTTTCCTCATGATAGAAGTGCCAGTTACAAAAGTAGAACCTGTTACCATATGAGAGGAAACTGAATCAAAACCGCTACTGTTCCTCACCATGCGGGCAAATAGACCTCAAATTACTAGCCTCCACTGACAAGAATGGGAATGGGCTTAGGGGCGTTGGAATCTCATCTAGTCCCTCCAACATTTTCACCACAATGCTCGTCAAAGGCCTTGATTCAGGCTTATACTGAATGCACCAGAGAGCTATCTTAGCCATCCTCTCTGTCATCCCTCTATCCTTCTCCTCAATCCCACATGCTATCATCAACCCCCCCATTTCTCGTTTCTCATTTTTACTCCATACCCACTTAGGAAACCACTCTTGGCTCTCCGGAAGATTGACATCAAGGTTCCTTCTCCTTCCTATGATTTCAAATAGAAGCATCCCGAAGCTATAAACATCGCATTTATGAGTAATCGGTAAGGGCATCCATAGCCCAGGTACTGCATAACCAGGAGTTCCCCTTCCTCCAGTCATTGTTATGTGAGTTTTATCCCTATTACAAAGCTTGGCTAACCCGAAATCAGCTACTTTGGGAGAGAATTTCATATCCAACAAGATGTTTTCTGGTTTTATGTCATAGTGGATTATACGCTGCCGGCACTCTTCATGCAAGTAAGCAATACCTTTAGCTGTCCCAACCACGATCTCATGAAGCTTTTCAAATCCTAAGAGTTTATTGTCATTGAATAAGTACTTGTCAAGGGAGCCGTTCCCCATGTACTCGTAAACAAGAGCTCTCAGACATTTCTCAAAGCAAAACCCATGAAGTCGAACTAGATTGAAGTGATGTGTTCTCCCAATGGTACTCACCTCTGCTATGAACTGTTCCTCTATTCTTTTATCAGAGGTCCCATTTAGAACCTTCACTGCTACCATTGTTTCATTACTAAAAATCCCCTTATAGACTGATCCAAAACCGCTTGAACCAAGCAAAGTGTTGAAATTATTGGTTGCAATCCTAAGTTGCTGAGAGGTAAATTTGTTTGGCTTTTCCCTGTCCATGTCATCGAGGAATTTGACCATAAATAGTGGCAGGAATTGAGGCTCTAGACTAATAGTTCTATTTCTTAGTTGAGCTATTATCCTATGCACTTCTGCTACAATGACGATCATTGCATAGACAAATACTGCAACTAAATCAGAAACATATTTATATAGAGAAATGTTAGGGATCATAAAAAATTTTTCATAAAAATGATCATGAAAAATTTGTGACCCTTAGATTACCTTGATTAGTATATGGTGCTTTATTCTAAGTGTAATCCAAAGGTCACAAGCCTTTCATGATCATTTTCATAAAAGACTTTTCATGATACTTAGCATTGCTGATTTATATATATTAACATTTCATGTCACATTGAGAAATAAATTCGAAATGGAACCATTTAAGGGAATAGAAAGAAAAAAAATCTTACACATGATCCCGATAAGAATAAAGATGCCCATAACTTTGTCACCAATATCCAAGATTTTGAAAAGCAATTGCGGTCGCTGTCGCCGTAACAGTGGTAGTGCCGTGGTTGCGGTTGCGGAGTGTAAAGGCCGTAACGTAACGGTTGCGGTAATCGAAACAGTGAATTTTTTTTATTTTTCGCACAATTTGAAAAAAATTTACCGATACGCATATTTTTTTTCCATGATCATATTTATTGAGTTTAAAATAAATATTGATCAATTTTTGTAAATTTTTAAGTATGATCCAATATATTTCATATTTTTAAATCACTATAAACTGAGTTTTTTACATTTTATTTTAATAATTAATGACTTTATGTTATAAAAAAAATTAATCATTAACTATTATATAAATACTGTTTGGTAGGGCTTATTTCCAGCTTATTTCAGCTTTTAACTTAATTTAAGCCATTTTGATGTGTTTGGTTCAACTTAACAATACAGCTTATACCTTTTTGTAAGTCAAAAATCAATTTATTCTTTGAGTGGGGGAGGAGAAGCTTAATTTATAAGTCAAAAATCAGTTTATGTTCACAGCTATAAGCTATAAGTTGTTAGGCTAAAAGTTATAATCACTTTCCCACAGCTCTACCAAACGGGGCTACAAACAGAAGCTGCACCAAACAGTCAGGCACAGACTCCCAAATCAAAATAAGCTATAATCACCCCCCAACAACAGTCCCATAATGGTTCCAAAGTGATTGTTCCTAATTCCGCAGTGAGTCTATTAGGGAGTTTTTTTGATAAATTCACTTTCTAAAAGCTTTATTCCATCCAACCCGTATTCTTTTTGACTATTCTATTAGGTCCTATTTGAGATAAGAAGACCAAAATACCCTTTTCATCTACTTATATTATATTTAGTTCACATTATTTTCTTGTGTTTCAATAAGTCCTATGGGTGACATAATTACCAAAATACCCTTAATGTGAATGTTCACACCGTCAATGTGAATGTTCATATCTTCAATGTGTAGGGGCCCGGCCCATGTCGATCCTCGTGGGTGCCCGAAAAAATTTAAGTCGGGCCGGGGCGGGCCCAGTCCATTGACAATGCGAATATTCACATTGACATGTTAACATTCATATTAATAGGAGTGTAAAATTGGCCCGCGTCTCGTGGCGGGGCGAAATCCGCCCGCGGCCCATGGGCGGCCCGGTCCGGCCCGTTCACAATGTGAATATTTACATTGGCATGTTAACATTCACATTGATAAGAGTATAAAATTGGCCCGTGGCCCATGGGCGGCCAAAAGCCCGCCCACGGCCCGGGGCGGGCCCGGCCCGACCCGCTGACAATGTGAATATTCACATTGACATGTTAACATTTACATTGATAGGAGTATAAAATTAGCCTACGCCTCGTGGCTGCCCGAAACCCGCCCATGGCCCATGGGCGGCCCGGGGCGAGCCCGGCCCGACCTGTTGACAATGTGAATATTCACATTAACATGTTAACATTCACATTGATAAGAGTATAAAATTGACCAGCGGCCCAGGGTGGGCCCGGCCCAACCCGTTGACAATGTAAATATTCACATTGACATGTTAACATTCACATTGATAAGAGTGTAAAATTAGTCCGTGCCTCGTGGCTGCCCGAAACCTGCCCACGGTCCGTGGGTGGCCCGGGGCGGGACTGGCCATTTTTTTAAAATTCTTTTTAATTTTTTCTACCAAAATTTTATTATTTTCTACAAAAAAAGACACTAGGTCTTGGCGCGGGCTGGGCCTCAGACCGAGCCTTGAACGGGCCTTAACCGGGCCGATGGGTCGGGCCGAGCTTCAAAGTGATGACCCAGACCCTAGCCTAGGGTCTCGGACTAGGCTCGAGCCTAGGCCCAAACGAGCCTTTCCCGGGCCGGGCTGGCCCACGGGCCAAAAAATTAGACCCAGGCCCTAGCCTTGGCACAAGGGTATTCGGGCTTTAGATGAGCCGATGGATCGAGCCTCGGGTCGGGCCGGTGGGCCTGGGCCTAGCCTCGAGCTTAGGTAGGGCTTGGGCGGGCCTGGTCATTTTTTTTTAATTCTTTTTAATTTTTTCTATCAAAATTTTATTATTTTCCACAAAAAAATACATTGCCCCTCGGCGCGGGCTGGGCCTCGAACGGAGCCTTGAATGGGCCATAAGCGGGCCGATGGGCTGGGCTGAACTTCAAAGTGATGACCTAGGCCCTAACCTAGGGTCTCAGACATGCTCGGGCCTGGACCGAAACAAGCCTGCCTCCGGCCTTGGGCGGGCTTCGGGCAGCCCACGGGCCGCGGGCCAATTCTACATTCCTATCAATGTGCATTTTAACATGTCAATGTGAATATTCACATTGTCAACGGGCCGAGCTGGGCCTACCCCGGGCCGCGGGCAAGCTTCGGGCAGCGGGCAAATTTTACACTCCTATCAATGTTAATGTTAACATGTCAATATGAATATTCACATTGTCATGGGTCGGGCCAAGCCTGCCTCGGGCTGCGGTCAGACTTCGGGCCGCCCATGGGCTGCGGGCCAATTTTACACTCTTATCAATGTGAATGTTGACATGTCAATGTGAATATTTACATTGTCAACAGGCTGGGTCGGGCCCGCCCTAGGCCGCTGGCCAATTTTATACTCTTATCAATGTGAATGTTAACATGTCAATGTGAATATTCACATTGTCAACGGGCCGGGCCCGCCCCGGCTCGCGGGTGGGTTTCGGGCTGCCCATGAGCCAATTTTACATTCCTACCAATGTGGATTTTAAAATATGAATGTTCACATCATAAAATTATTAACCGTTCAAAAAATATTTATAAGAGTATCAAAATTAAATATAAGGGCATAAGTGTCCAAGAAAATAGTGTAAATCAAGAAAAATGACTTTATGGAATAAAACTATACATACATTGGACTAAATGGGTTAAAAAATTCCTTCATGGACTTCTTGGGTTAAAACACTTCTAAATGGGATTTATCAATAAAAATCTCTTATTATTATTATCAAACAATATATAGATAGACACACACAAACAAAATAGTTGAGTGATAGTAGCTGAATAGAATAGCATAGGTCTTACAGTTTCAACAAATCAATAACATATTCTTCATCTTCTCTCTTCTGTCTCTCTATCTCTTGCTCCTCCATCTTCTCTTTTTATCTTCCCTCTTCTCTCTATTTCTCTTTTCCCATTTTCAACTTTTTTTTGTGTATTTTTTTGAAAGAAGCAGTTCGGAACCGTTACGTAACAGGCCATTACGGCTATTACGGCACCGTTACGACCGCTACGGTAATTGCTACGGCTGACACACCTATAAATCTCAATTACACTATAAAAGCGGCTGAAACGGGTGGCGATAACCCCCACAACCGTTACGTAATGATTGTAGCCGCTTTTTAAAACCTTGCCAGTACCTGACATTACTGAGGAAGGTGTAGAAGAAGTGACCCTGAAGCACAACTTCAATAGCAAGAATTTGGAGATAGTAAAGAAAGTTTAAACTCCACAGATTAGTATTATTCCAACTTTTCATGGTGCAGAGTGGTAGTCTTTCTTTCCACGCTATAACCACCAGAATCTAGTAACCATGAATATGCCCAAACCAATATAGGCTAAGCCCCAGTTATGGTAAAACAAGGACAAGGCCGGCAGAGAAATATGGAAGTGAAAGTTGGATGATTGTAACAAGAATCATGTATTCTTGGCAAAAAAACCTTGGTATAATCTAGTTGGTGCCTTGGCTCTTTTAGCCTATTTGAGAAGCACCCTGCATCTTAAAGTCCCCTACATTGGCCTTGACAGTATGTGCTAATTAAATAGGATCATCATGCACTCTTGTAGATGATAGTTAAAATCCACCAAATTTAAGGGTTTATTTAAATGGCTCCATTAAATCACATAGGATAACCATCCCAAATTGAAGTTGAGAAATAAAATATATGGATTTTCTTGGTGAGAAATTTACATTCAATCATATTTTGTGTATCTCTAATATTTCTTAAAGCGAATTGTTGGGATGTTTGATGTAGGCCCATCGCCCAATGCTCATCTTGATAGTTCGAATCATTCAACTTATAAGGCTCATTAAGCAAATCATTTGTATGAAAAAATTAAGTTGATCAAACATCAGTAATTTCATGTAATAAGAGTGTGTGCGGTGTGATTCAGACGGTTTGAAGATAAAATTATAAACTAAACCGTAGATGGCAGATTGACAAATAATCAAATCATGGTTTGAGGCGGTTTCAATTTGCCAATTAATTGAAGAATAAACTTACACAATTATCAAGTATTTACATAATATTATTTTTATATATATAGCACAAACTAATTTTTCATAATATAATATATATATATATATATATATAACACTAATTTATAACAAATTTCACATATTAAATTTTTCTCACATTGATTTTTATTTTGATATTTCATTAAGAGTTAAAAAAATATGTATTAACTATAGAAGAGCGGAACGGTTTCGAAAGTAGATTATAAATTTTAAATCACAAATCAAACTAATCCACAATTTGCAAACAAATCAGTACAAATTGGATGATATTTTACATAACCCTAGTCCCGTGATCGGTTTAACACAAATCACAATCCCGAAACTTAGCTTTGTCAAGATCTATATATGGAAATGATAAAGCCTTAATTGATGAAGATGGAATAGGCTCCCAAAAAATTAAAAAATGAAAGGAATGGCCAATGGAAGCACTGAGGGAGTATTAGAGATAGAAAATTGTGGGATTTTAATAGCTAGATAGAAAGTAGTGATTAGGGCCATTGAGAGAGCATTGGGATAAAGTCAACCAAAACAACAGAACTAGTGAAAAGAGTAATGCTAAGGATTATGAAAAAAATATCATGAAATGCATCATGAAAATTTTTCATCTTTTGATTAGTGTGCAGTGTTTTATTGTTGTGTAATCCAAAGGTAGAGAATCTTTTATGATCATCTTCATGATATTTTTTTCATGATTCTTAGCAAAACCACACTGGACAATGGGAAGAGCACTCTCTAAACATTACAAGGGTCAAAAAAAACTTGTCTTTCAATGGATCATATTAATTTATCCTAATGCTTCAACAAATAAATAAATAAATAAAAACTTCAGAGAAAATGGTATTAATATCTAACGAACAAGCATAACCAATGTGGAAACATAAAAGTAAAGCCATGAATTGTATCCGAAGTGATAAGTTCAAACCCTTGAGTGGCAAAAAAAAAAAAAAAAAAAAAAAAAAAAACAATTTTATATATGATACAGAGAGAGATTCTTCAAACTACTAACTAGTTGGATGCTATTTTGATTTCATATTTCCTCATGATAGGAGTGCAAGTTGCAAAGGTAGAATGTGTCACCATATGAGAGGAAACTGAATTAAAACTGCTACCATTTCACACCATGCTCGCTATCAAACTTGAATTACTACGCTCCACAAACAAGAATGGGAAAGTTTACAGGTGTTGGAATCTCAATTGCTCCCTCAACACTTCACCACAATGCTCATCAAAGGCCTTGATTCTGGCTTGTACTGAACACACCAAAGAGCTACCTTAGCCATCCTCTCTGCCATCCCTCTGTCCTTCTCCTCAATCTCACATACTATCATCAACTTCCTCATTTCTCCTTTCTCAAATATAGTCCACACCCACTTAGGAAACCACTCTTGGCTCTCCGAAAGATTGACATCAAGGTTCTTTCTCCTTCATATGATTTCAAATAGAAGCATCCCAAAGCTGTAAACATCGCATTCATGAGTAATTGGTAAGGGCATCCATAGCTCAGGTGCTGCATAACCAGGAGTTCCCCTTCTTCCAGTCATTGTTATGCGAGTGTTATCCCTATTACAAAGCTTGGCCAACCCGAAATCAGCTACTTTGGGAGAGAATTTCACATCCAACAAGATGTTTTCGGGTTTTATATCACAGTGGATTATACATTGCTGACACTCTTCATGCAAGTAAGAAATACCTTTGGCTGTTCCAACTGCAATCTCGTGAAGTTTTTCAAATCCTAAGATTTTATTGTCAAGGAATAAGTACTTGTCAAAGGAGCCGTTCCCCATTTACTCGTAGACAAGAGCTCTCAGACATCTCTTGAAGCAAAAGCCACAAAGTCGAACCAGATTCAAGTGATGTGTTCTCCCAATGGTACTCACCTCTGCCACGAATTGTTCCTCTAATTCTTTTATCAGAGGTCCCATTTAGAACCTTCACTGCCACCATTGTTCCATTACTAAAAATCCCCTTATAAACTGACCCGAAGCCACCCGAAGCCACCTGAACCTAACAAGCTGCTAAGAGGTAAATCTTATCGGATTTTCCTTTTCTATGTCATCAAGGAATTTGACCATTGAAAGTGGCAGAAATGGGGACTCTAGATTAACAGTTCTGCTTTTAGCTTGAGCTCTTTTTGACAAAATACCATTACAATGGTGTCATTGAAGTGACAATTGCTGCAATTTAAGAAAAAATGAATCAGAAATAGACATATTTTAACATTTCATTTTAGATTGAGAACCAAATTCAAAATGAAATCATGGAAGGGAATGGAAAAAGGGAGTCTTACCCAAGATCTCAAGAACAAGATCCCCTAGATGATACATACGTTTATTGAAAACTCAACATTCCTTAGAAGGTGAAGAAGAAGCGAACCCAGAACACAACTTAAATAGTAGCAACTTGGAGACAGTAAAACCCAGTTTAAATTTAATATAAACTAGAGAAAAACTTCACAGATTAAAATTGTTCGAAGTTTTCATGGTGCAAAGAATTGCGGAGTCTTTCCACACTTTGAACACTAGAAGCTAGTACCCATGAATATGCTCAAACCGACATAGGTTAAGGCCTAGTTATGAGAGAACATGGACAAGGCCGGCAGAGAAATGGAAGTGAAAGTTGGATGATTGTAACAATAATCAACATTTATGGAGAAAAACCTAGGTATAATCAACCTAGTCCCCTGGCTCTTTTAACCTATTTAAGAAGCACCCTGTATTTTAAAGTCCTCTGCATCGGATTTGACAATGTGTGCTGGCTAAATAAGATAATAGTTATAAACCACCAAAATTAAGGGTTTATTTAAATGGCTCCATTAAATCACATAAGACAACAAGAAAATGGGTATCACCATCCCAAATTGAAGTTGAGAAATAGATTGTGTAGATTTTCTTGGTGAGAATTTTACATCCAATCATGTTGTGTGTCTAATATTTCAATCATGTATTACATTCAATTCATATTTACAAAAAGAGTAGGGAAAAGAAAAAAAGGAAAAAAAGGAAATTAAATTAAGTTTGTTATACATCAATTACATATTAAGAGAAATTAGCAATTTAAAGCTGATTTGGAAAATGTCAGTCCTGTTTAAAAACCTAAAAATGTCCCATATTGGTTTTAGAACTTAGATACCTAGGCAGCTGAGTCATAAGATAATCTCAGCTCCTGATGCCATAAGTCGTCAACCACTCCTCAGGTTCTAGCTTATTTCAATCTCATATTGTGTTGATGTTTGAGAAGATTCTGAGTTGGAATTGCATACACCACCACCCTTTGTTAATTCAGCAACCCTATCCGGAAAGGGTGACCCTGCAACCATCAAGTGTCGAAATGGATTTCTAGGCATCGGCAACTCTACCCCTCCTTCCAACATCTTCACCACAACACTCATCAGAGGCCTCTCCTCCGGCAGATACTGAACGCACCACAATGCAACCACCACCACCCTCCCTGCCTTCTCTTTATCCTCCTTGTCTTTAATATTGCAAATCACCATTACATCCGAAACCTCTCCTTTTTCAAATTTTTTCCAAACCCATCTCGGAAACCACTCTTGACTATCTGATGAATTCACCTCCAAATTTCTTCGCCTTCCCAAAATCTCAAATAGAAGCATCCCAAAGCTGTAAACATCGCACTTGTGGGTTATAGGAAACGGCATCCACAATTCTGGAGCAGCATACCCAGGAGTCCCCCTCCCTTCAGCCAGTGTCATGTGAGTTTTCTCTCGATTGCAAAGCTTTGCCAATCCGAAGTCAGCAACCTTGGGACAGAAATCTACATTCAGAAGAATATTTTCGGGTTTTATGTCGTAATGGGTTATCCTCTGCTGACACTCTTCATGTAAATACGCAATACCTTTGGCTGTTCCAATCGCAATATCGTGTAATTTCTCCCACTCGATGTTTTCATTTTTGTTGAATAGTAGCCGATCCAGAGAACCGTTCTCCATGAACTCATAGACAAGAGCAGTGAGTTGTATGTCAAAGCAAAACCCATAAAGCTGAACAAGATTGATATGGTGTGTTCTCCCCATAGTGCTAACTTCAGCCACAAACTGTTCCTCTATTCTCCTTTCAGAGCTCCCATTGAGAACTTTCACTGCAACTGGTAAGCCAGTAGAGAAAGTTCCTTTGTAAACCGCCCCAAAACCACCTGTACCTAACAAATTGGAGAAATTGTCCGTCGCGGTTTTAAGTTGCTGAGAAGAAAACCTGATAGGCTTCTCAATCTCATCAAGGACTTTGCCAATAGCCGGTGCTATAATCTTGGAGCTGCCTTCAGGATATAAGCAAACTCCAGTCCTTCTTCCCTCCAAGGATTTGTGAAATATCAATGATATCCTCCACAAGATCATAACCACTGCAAATTGAGATATAAGAATGAAAAACCATAACCAAAATAACAATCAAATAAAAGAAGAAAAAGCTACAGAATTGCTTACAGAGAAAACTTAAAATTGCTATTGTTCCAATCTCCATCAAGACAGATGCCAACTACAGGAAATGGATGTTTGTCACAACTTTGTTCACAACGAAGAAGAAAACATTGTTTTTGCCAAAACAAATAAATACCCAGAATAGTGATTAGGGTTCAGAATTTGGAATTGATATCTACATATACTGCGGTTGATGTTCTTTCAGATAAGATTTCGTGTCTAATCAACCAGTGCTTTCCTGAAAAGAAACCAATCTAAGTGATGTCTGTAAAATGAATATTCTCAGAATCAATACAAGCTTAACAAATTTATTGTAACATATATTATTGTATTCAAACCCTACTCCTATGTTTCTTTCTGCTTGTCAATTAATAAACCAATTACAAAATAATAATAATAATAATAATAATAATAATAATAATTCAGGATTTGACATTTAAGTGCACATCCAAAAATTCACATATAAAATAATGCTGGGAAGACCAAGTAGCGGTAAAGGCACGTCTTACTGGGTACTACAACTTGGTTAAACAAGCATCTTAGAGGGTACCATGGTTTGATTCTTGTAGGCGTGCAACACCTAAACATTAGGTAAGCTCCTCCACAGGATTGACAATGTTCTCAAATGTACTAGACGGAAAACAAAAACAAAAACAAAAACAAAAACAAACAAACAAACAAACAAACAATGCTGGCAGCAGGGCAGTAAAAGGGAACTCAAGCCAACCCTTCTCCCACATAATCATTCACCCAAATCCAAACCGCACAGGTCATCAATTAGGATGAACTACAACCATCAGACACTCATCAGCTGCTTGCTAAACCAGAAAGATTTAAAATTTAATAATAGGAGGGGAAGGAAAATTTAAAAGAATAAATAAATCAATAGTGAAAACTGAGACTACTGAAGACAAAATGTAAAAAAGAATGAGAAATGGCAAGTGGTGGCGGGTAGTGGGCGATGACGAGTGGTGACGACGGAAGACGGTGGTGGAAAATGATGGCGGGTGGTGGTGGCGGAAGACGGTGGTGGAAAACAGTGGCAAGTGGTGGGTGATGGTGGCAGAAGACAGTGGTGAAAAGTGATGACAAGTGGTGGGTGGTGGTAACGGAAGATGGTGGTGAAGACGGTGGTGACGGGTGGTGGCAGCGGAAGACGGTGGTGGAAAGTGGTGACAGGTAGCTGGTGGTAGCGGCGAAAGACGATGATGGAAAGTGGTGGAGAGTGGTAGTGATGGAAGATGGAGGTGGCGAGTGGTGGCAGCGAATACGGTGGTGGAAAGTGGTGGCAGGTGGCGGGTGGTGGCGGCAGAAGATGGTGGTGGTGGAAAGTGACGGCGGAAGACGGTGGTGGGTGGTGGCGGCAGAAGACAGTGGTGGAGGGTGGTGGTGGGTGGTGGTGGCGGAAGACGGTGGTGGAAAATAGTGACAGGTGGTGACGAGTGGTGGGTGGTTAAAAAAAAAAACTGAAAACGTAAACTCATTTTTTGAGTTTACAAATTTTGGCCAAATTTATAAACTGAGGCCACTGGTTTATAAACTAAAATATTTCCCAAACAAGTTTTTATGACAATTTTTAAAATTTTTGTAAATATAAACTGAAAATTGAAAATATAAGTGTTACCAAACGCCACCTAGGTAAGCTCCTCCACAGGATTGACAATGTTCTCAAATGTACTAGACGGAAAACAAAAACAAAAACAAAAACAAACAAACAAGCAAACAATGCTGGCAGCAGGGCAGTAAAAGGGAACTCAAGCCAACCCTTCTCCCACATAATCATTCACCCAAATCCAAACCGCACAGGTCATCAATTAGGATGAACTACAACCATCAGACACTCATCAGCTGCTTGCTAAACCAGAAAGATTTAAAATTTAATAATAGGAGGGGAAGGAAAATTTAAAAGAATAAATAAATCAATAGTGAAAACTGAGACTACTGAAATCCAACCCTGTTCACCAGGTTAGCACTGCATCATTCTTACAATTCGCATAAAAACAAACACACACGCGCAAGGGATGATATAGCCAGCCCCCTTCGGGGGAGGCCAACCAAAATTTCTGTGATGCAGATAACAAATGGCATCATATCTCCTTAAAATTACAAACCATTGCAGAGTGAATCTCTGCTCTCTGGGCAACAAAGAAGAGCTTTTAATTAAGAAAAAGTTACAAATACATTAGCAAATCAAGATCAAAAGTTCATCAATCGGGTAATGAAAACAGAGAACATGAAGGAAAAGTACAGGACAAAAAAGGAGCTAACTTTATATTGATTACAAGACCCATATGATATAACCTCTAAAACAATAAAGACTGTTAGATGCTACAACATAATTTCTAGAGAGAAGCAACAGCCAGATCCCAAAACACTTGGAGAAAGGTCCCTTCACGCATCAATAGGCACTACCCTTATTTAGTATTTAGGCATACAGGTAAAGGACCCAGGAGAATCTGCAGGTGGCCTTGACAAAATTTCTGCAAACCAGTAGTTTTCAAGTTTAGGGGAATCCAATATAACATTTCAGCAAAACCACAAAAAAGGATTATAAATATCTCGTTACCTGCCCAACCAACATGCTTGTTACACGCTTTGTACTTTGCTGGATATATCTTTTGCTTTTGTATCTACTTGATCCTGGATTAGATGTTCAACCAAGGGTAAGAAGGGAGTTATGAATAGCAAGTTGCATATGCCACAATAAACACTAAGAAATCAATTTAGAACAATGATAATAACTATATTTTCAACCACAATATGAAAAGCCAACATAATTGGTAAAATTGCATCTGCAAATGCTTCATATCCATACCCAGATATCTATATAACATACATAAAAGTAAATTGGGGATGCTTTTTTTGAATACCCTATACTATGATTATACCCTTCAAGCCCCTACTTATTGCAATTATGCCATTGCTTAAAATCAACAACCCACCGCGATTGCCTACAAGCTTCCTCAATGAACGAACTCTTATCCATATGCGGCTTGCTCTATGATTCCATCCACGTAGTCAGGTCTCTTTCCTCAAAGGGTTTCACAAAGAAGCCATCACCCACCAACCAACCGAGTTTAGCCTAATTGGCCAGAGCCTTGCACCTCACTAAGAGAGCTCAAAGGGTTCAAGTCTAGCCGCAAGCAAAACTCGCCCCCTCCCCCAAGCCACGGCCTTCGATGCAAAGAAAAAACAAAAACACCACCTGCCAATTTTGCTCCAATTGATGTGAGCGAGTGCAGTAATTAGAGATATGAATCTCCTTAATTTGACTAACTAAATGGCTGTTGATAGAGTCAAGTGAAGAAGAAGGATTTATGTAGCCGACCCCATTTGATGGAACTTAAGGCTCAGTTTGGTTTTGTTTGGTTTGGTTCTTTTCTTTTCTTTTGACATTGCTCTAGTCTCCCCTTTTTCCTCTTGATTTTTTTTTTTTTGGTGTGTATGGTTTATGTGGGGGAAAAAATTCCATTGATCTCCAGCGCTAATTACATCCCAATGGATTGATTTTGTGAAGCTGACAGAATATTACACAAATTGAAAAAAAAAAACAAGTTTTTGCTCTTTGTTACTTTCACTAGTTGATAGTATTTGTCTTATGACTTATTCTTCTTCTTCTTTCCTCTCACAAGGTGAAAAAAGTGGCTTACGTGGAATAGTTTGTATTGTGGTTTTTGTTGTTTTAACATTTTGCTCAAATGCATACATGTATTGATTATGTATTTTGGCATCCAATACTACCAACATATAGGTTGGGAAGTGTCGTGCTTTTATTTGATGAGATACATGCTTAGGCGTGCATAAAAATTACTAGAATGGGGGACTATTGTAACATAAACCAATAAAACAACACTTTTTTTTCAATTTCCAGAGGTTGAAATTGAGAATAATCTCAATATGATAAATGAGATTAACGACTCAACTTTCCAGAAAAATATGACTAATGACAAGCAGTGGAACAAATCATGTAAGTTATCATTACTTTTCTCAATGAAATGTGTCATGGTTTAATTTCCCTTCACATGGTGGGTGATGGATTATTTTATGTAAATATGAGAATCTTCATATTTCTTTACACTTGGATTAATATTTGAGATTGATATCAATATCTAAGCACAACACAAGTGCAGGGGGTTCAACTAGTATTTTGAAAAGACTTTTGTCCAGTCTGCTAGTCATGGTTTCCTTTTTATTTATTTTTTAAAACATTTTTTGACATTTTCTATTAACATTAACCAATTTATAGTCACATTTTATTACATAAAAAGGTTGAAGTGAGAGTGAGGAATAGAAAGAGAAAACAGCCTCCAAGCTATAAACAACTCTGGATTATATCACATCCTGGACCCAAAAAGATTCAAAAGCCCTTTCTCCACTTTGTCAAAAGCACACACTTTCAAATCACGGTGGGGACAACTGCTAGCTCCATCAACTATTGAAGGTCCAACTAAGGTAGGAAAACTTTAGAAAACATGGCACAAGACTTCCTACGAGTCGAGCTTCGTGGTGGGTTTTGGTTATAGAAAGCTTCTACACTCAGTCTAATTGTTGAAGCATGGCGGGGGGGATTGGTCTTCGTTGGAGGTGTCCATGTCCCTTTGTTTAGGACTATGGAACTTGGAAGGGTATTCAAATTGGGCGGCGTGTGGTGTAGGACTGTGGAAGGGTATTCAAATTGGGTGGGTTGGATGTGTTTTTGAGCCATACTCGAGTTGTTGCTGGGAGTGGGCACAGGATTGGTTTGAAGTCACCTTCAATGTGGAGGAGAAGTTGGAGCTCTCTTTCCTTTCTCTTGCTGATGTGGCATGGCAACTAATAGAGAAACCATTAGTTACTATTTTCAGAAAAAGGGTTATCAAGTTTTTTGGAACGTTGATTTCAGGAGAGAGTTGAATGACTGATGTAAAGAAATTGATGATACTCTTTTATCTCTTCAATTTGACTCCCCTCTATAAGGAGAGAGAGAGGACATAGATAGGTGCAAGCCAAATATGAGAGAACTAAGAAAAAGTCATTTTATGAAGCTTTGGCAAAGCACAAGGATTCATCCTTTCTGGGGAGCGGGGTTTGGGGTCCAAGATCCCTCGGAGGTTGCAACTCTGTTTGGACCGCTGACAGCCATTCATGCGAAGATCTTGACTATTGATACTTTGATTAAGAATCCACATCAATTGGTGTTGTATGTGTAAAAATAAGAGGGACTTGCATGTAAGTCTTAATAAGTGAACTTATTGTTTAATAGGTCCTATGATAATTAATGGCATTTTTCATCAAACACTATTAAAAAAAAAAAATCACTAATTGCTAAGTTTCAGCGACAGTTTAAAAATTCTCACAAAAAAGCCCTTAATTATAAGTTCTAGCGACAGTTTAAAAAAATCGTCACAAAAAAACGTTGCTAATTTTCAACGACAATTTAAAAAATTCGTAACAGAAAAATATCACTAATTATAACCGTTAGCAACAATTTACAAAACCGTGACAAAAAAGTCACTAATTGTTAATTTTTAGAAACATGCAAAAAATCGTTATAAAAAATTATTTTTAACGACGATTTTAGTAAGACTTATTTTCAATAGGATTTTATTGGAATTAAATTTAATTATTAGGACCTATTGGTAGTTTACCCTAAAAAATAATGGGGAATCCATTAATCATATCCTAATTCATTGTTTGGTGGCTAGGGAGTCGTGGTTCTTGTCACTGAGCATGTTTGGTGGACAAGTATGAAACCTACCAGTGTGCCTGTGCAGGGGTTTGCTCCTTGCTTGAAGGGGAGCTAAGGTGGGTAAGAGAAGGAAACAGGTTTGGCTTTTGGCTCCCTCGGGCCTCGGCGGCTTTCATGTGGATCACTTGGGGGAAACAATCATGTTTGATGGATTTGAAGATCTCATTTTTAGATTAAAAATCCCTATGTTGTTTAATTTGTATAGTTGGTTCTCAAAAAGTGTTAAACCATCATTTAACTGAATACCTTCACACATTTCTATACACTTGTTATACAAATATCACAACTAATGACCACCCAGCATTTCCCTAAAAAAAATATAGATCTGAAGGAACTACAGATAACTAAGATAAGGAAAACACACAAGAAGGAGGAATAAATAGTGATGAAACTTATTCTCCCATGGCAAAGGTCCATAATCTTCAAATTTCAGGTCATGCAATCTTAAAATGTAGAATGGAACTCTATCTTTATTCTCGTGAGTAAATGATGTGATCAATTCCCGATCTGAGTATGATAGATCCTATTTTTCTCTTTGATCAACGGAAGGTAAAGGTCAACTTATTGTAAAGCCGTATGCAATGGACAAAAGATGCACATACTAATTATAAAAATAAAAAATAAAACAAGAAAAGAAGAATAAGAAGCTTAATCAGGAAGCATAATTGAGTAGAAGGAAAAGATGATGAGGAATTGCTTATAAGCTACATCAATTGTTCCTTCAAAGAAGTCTTTGGACCAGCATGTTTTGCCCCACCAACACCAAACAATGAAAAAAACAAACCCAACAAAAATCACCATGAGTGAAATCAAAGCTCATAAACTGATTAACAGAACAGTCAAATTCAGAACTAATATCAATAATATTTGAGCAAACATGAGTGAAAATTTAGTAAATTGCTTTAATAGAAAGCTCACCGATCCCTTGTTTTCGTAATAATCATCTAAAGCCCACTGATACTTTGATTGATTCAACCCGAACCAATGTGCCACGTACTCATCCAAACTCGAATGAGCTACAAAACAAAACAAAAAATTACAAATGAATATAAAAGCTCTTACCACTTAGGCAGCACAATATTAATTTCTTTATCATTTATTTTTAATTTTAGTTACTTGAATTGCACAAGCATCACTTGTGCCAACAGCTAGTAAATAGTAAATAAATAAACAACTGAAACAAATTTAAAATTCAGGGTCTGTTTGTTTGCCCATAGGTGGAAAGATAATGAAACATTAAATTGATAACTTTATTCACAAAAATCCTGTTCTTTTCTCTGAACAATCCCTAACAATGTGACAAACACTTATCCAAGCCCCCAATGTGTTATAAAAAACAATATCGAAGAAATCAAAAACATTTTTTGTTTCACGAATCACGATTCAGAAGAACTAAAACCAAACAGAGATTTTAGTCTTTCGAGTTTACTCATCCAAACTCGAATAAGCTGTTAAAAAACAAACAAACACAATTAAAATTCCAGGTCTGTTTGTTTTCCCAAAAAAATATAGGTGAAAAGATAATAATGAAACATTAATTGAGCACTTATTCAAAAAAAATCAAAACAAGCCAAAACTATGTGATGATAAATATTTATCCAAACCCCAATGTAGCAGAAATCAAAACATTTTGTTTCACCAATCACAATTCAAAAGAACAAAAATTTTTAAAAAAAAAGGGAAGAAAACAGGCAGCGAAATTTTCCGTCATTTTCTCGGAATCAAAGGAATGGTGAGAAAATTCCTCAAAAGAATGGGGGGGAAAAAAAAGCACAGCAACGACACTGTACAGAAAAGATCAAAACGGTACCGTTCTGGACTTTAGCGACGGCGTTCCAGAAGAACCCGAAGGCCGGTCCGTCGGACGGAGCGGGCTTCAGAAACTGCTGCGGCGGAGCCTGAACCGGCGGCTGGGGGGTCTGAACCGGTGGCGGAGTGCGAGGCTGAACCGGCGGCGAAGAAGGAGCGTTTTTAGGCGGCGATTCGGAAATCGGAGCGGAGGGTTTAGGTGAAGGAGTCGCCGGAGGAGTAACGAAGACTGTGTAAGGTCCGATCTTGCCGATCATAGGAGGAGGAGTCGATTCTTTGCTTGTGATCGGCATTTTCTATGTCTAGAGAGAGAAAGCACAAGTATATACTACTTGGAGTGAGAGTGTGTTGTGTGTATATATATCTATATGTATATTTATATGTATTTAGAGAGAGAGAGAGAGAGAGAGAGAGAGAGAAGAGAGGAATAAAAGGATTTTGAGAGAGAGAGGGAGAGAGAAGTAGAAGGTGGAAAAGTGAGTTTGAGATGTGGCAATGGGTGTGAAGTGTGAAAGTGAGTTGGATGGGTGGGTATGTATGCATGCATGTATGTATGTATGTATGTATGTGTAACTAATGGATGGGGATTGGGGGGGTGTTTGGGGTTTAAGACACGGCTATGCACGCTTCTCGATGTCTGTCTGTGCCTTGGTGGTGGATCTTTGTCTTTTTCTTATTATTATTATTTTAAGAAAAATTTATCCATAAGTTTTAGTTTCTGAAAAGTTAAACCATTTAGTTCTAAAAGTTTTCTTATGTTTCAGTTAGTCCCATTTGCACATCAATCTAATGTTTGAAATATTAATCTGATGTTTGGAATCAAATGTTTGAAATATTAATCTGATGTTTGAAATCTAATGTTCGAAACATTAATCTGATATTTGAAACATTGTAATGGGACCTTTCAGTCTATAAGAAAATTTTTAGGACTAAACAGTGTATAAGTTATTAATTTGGGATTTATTAGTGCATCCCCTTATTTTAAATATATATATACAGTAATATACACTTAATTATTTAAAATTATTATTTTATAGTTGAGATTTATTCTATAATCTCGTTTGGGAACAGATTTTTTTAGTAATTTTTTAGTTTTTTAGTTAAAATATGATGTAAAAAAAATTAAGGATTGTTTGAGGTGTCCTAAATAAGTGTACTTTTTGTCTTTTTTAGACTAAAAAATTGAGGTTGAAAATATAGATGTTTGTGTTAACTTTTTGACTTTTTATAGAAAAATGTATAATAAAAAATTATAAAAATTAATTTGTAGGAAAAAATTCGAATGGGGAGTTGTGCAGTCGTAATTGTTGACTTTTGGTAACTAGTATTAACTTTTTAATTTTTTGAGTAATTTTTTGACTTTTTAACTTTTTTACAAGTTCCCAAACTTAGCCTTAGTATGTTTATGATAACTTTTTTACTTTTTACGAAAAGATTTGACTTTTTGTATAAGTTATTGATTTTTTTACTTTTTAATAATTTTTTGACTTTTAAACTAAAAAAGTCACTTGACAAACGAAGCCTGTATATACATTTTATACAATATAATTTTTACTATATAATTACTCGTTCAAAAAAATATGGATTGATTTTTCTGAGTTAATAGACTTATGTACACAATATAAAAAATGTGGACCTTCTCCCAATATAAATTATTTTTTATAAATATTTACATAATTAATAGTTAAAAAGTGAACAAAATTTATCAAGCTAACCCTAATCATCACTAATAATAGGAGAAAAATAAATCAACTACCACAAAGGTAATCCTCACTAATAAAAGGAGGGGTAAATTATACTACAAAAATGCTTTATACCCCCACGGGGTCGACCCCCAGTGAGGTGGAGGCCCGTGATTGGGCGAAAAAAATTGTTTTTTTTTTTTTTTTTTTTGGTTGTCAGCCAGTGGGGGCGCGCCACCTCACTGGGGTATTTAGCAGGACTCATTATACTAACAGTCTTTATAATTTGGAACTTGTATTATTTTGGTTTCTAACTTTTCAATTATGACACATTTGACTCTCAATTTTGAATCTTGTTCTAAATAAGGACAATTGAAGATACTATTAGATTTTTCAACGGCAAAATCGTCAATTTGATAAAATATAAATTAATTTGACAAAAATAAATGTCAAAAAATTATTTTTGAATTTTTAAAAATTATTTCTACCTACTAAGGATAAAATTAATAAATCTTTTAGATATTTTTTTTACCAAATTAATTTTTATTATATATCTAGATGATGATCATGTAAAATTAATTTTTAAAAATTAATCATGTAATTTTTATCAATTTTACATAATTTTATTTTTGATGGGTAGAAATAATTTTTAAAAATTTTAAAATATTTTTTTGACATTTATTTTTGTCAAATTAGTTTATATTTTATCAAATTGACGATTTTGCCTTGTTCAATTGTTCTTATGTGGAACAAAATTCAAAATTCAGGATTAAATGTGTCACAATTAAAAAGTCAGGGACTAAAGTGACACAAACTCCAAACTATAGAGACTGTTAATGTAATTTACCCTAAAAGGAGAGAAATAAGTCGACTATCATAAAGATAGGTAGTGTTACATGCGTTACTTGATATATTAATTAGTATACTAAAATGTATTATGATATTATTACTTCAAAATGATGACTCTACCCATTATACAAATTATAAATATCTAAAACTTCTAAAATTATATCACATCATCACTAATAATGGGAGAAAAATAAACCAACTGCCACAAAGCTCATACTAGAAAGGGTGTTATACAACCACTAGACTAAGGCCTTGTTTGGGAAATTGGTTATTTTAGTAAGTTATTTTAGTTTTTGACTATTTTAGTAGGTTAAAATTTTTGTATTTGGGAAGATTGTTGGAGTTTTTTAAGTTGAATGTGATGCTTGTGAGAGAAAAAATGAAATGATTATATATTTGATGTGATATTTTATCTTATTAGCTATTTTAACCTATTTTGTCTTTTTGTAGATTTTAACCTAAAATAGGCTAAAATAGCCCTTGTCAAACAAGGCCATAGAAGATTTGAATCATTTATCTCGTAAACCTCACAATAAAGTCATTTATGTGAAAAAATCAATTTATCATACATCTACAAATACCCAAAACAAAATACATTTTGTTTTATAAAATGAATAGTAAATATGATTATTTTATGAAACAAAATACAATTTATTTTTGTATTTATAATTATCCGATGAAACTATATTTTTTCTAAATAACCTTTCTTACGAAACTTACGAAATAAGTAATTCAAATCATTTGTGTGTATGTCCAAATTAGGGTCCACAAAAATGATAACTATGGAGAGATGATGTACAGATCCTTTCTGCCTGAGTATTTGCTATGCTTTTTGTGTTTTGCTATTTCTATGTTCAAAAAAAAGAAGGTACAGATGGAAGCTCATCCCTAATTTAATAAATTGCATTTCATTTCTTATAAAATGTTATTTATGATGGGCATCTCAACCCAAATTTAATAAAAATAATACTATATGTACTAATTTGTATATCAATTATTGTACTAACAAATGATATAATATAATTTTAAAAGTTTTAAATATTTATAATTTGTATAATGGGTGAGATCAGTAATAATATCATAACATATGTTAATACATCAATTGGTATATCAATTGGTACATATAATACCACAAATTTAATAAATAGCATTTCATTTCTTATTAAATGTTATTTATTACTTACTAAATACTATTTACTAATTAATTAACTATTTTTATTCTTTGGATTGCACATGACCCATATTGTGGCCTCGTTTGTTAATATTAGGTTAAATAGTCTGTACGGGAGCAAATATTCCGGCAAGTCCGTACTCCTTTCTTCCAAGCTCCTGTCTGTCCGATCGACCTGCAAGCACAACAGCAGTGAGCTACCCGGCGGTGTGTGGCCGGAAAACCCCTCCGACGATCAAGTTAGCACACACCTTGGGATAGGGAGAGAGGAGAGAGAGTTGAGTGTAAGAATTTCTTTACCCAAAAATGTTCGTCCCTTGTATGGTAGGCGCAAACCCGCTTATATACCTTCTGCCCCCTAGATCTACTCTCCTTAGTCTCTCGACACCTGGTGTTGCTATCCCATCTGTCAGCACAAATCTCGCTGAACACCACCTAACCCAACTGCCAGCCCACTCTACTGGGAGCTCGGCAGCCGGGCTGCAGCTTCTCGGCTGCCAACAGCCATACTGCACTTCAAGACCAAGTGCTTCCAATAATCGAGCTTCGTTTCAGCCGTGCTCGACCGCATTCCGGCGACGCCGAGCACGGGATTGGTCATTCCGGTCAACCAAAGGCCTTCCAGCCGAGCTTCAGGCACGAATCTTCATGCCAAGCTATGGGTGCGCGCCTTCCGACCGAGCAACGCACGAACCGTGAAGCCCTTCTAGGCCGCGGACGTCTCAGCCGAGCTCTCACTTGACCGGCCTTTATGCCAAAGAGCCTAAGTAGCTCGGCTCCGCAGGCCCTTTGCCATTACTGAGCAAAACCACGACACAATCTTGAAGCCAAATACCTCGGCCCAATCTTGTTTGGCCGAAACTAGATCATAAATCTCCCTCTCAATTGCCCTTAATTCCGTCCGCGCTAGCGTGACTGGGATAACATTACAAGGCCGGGCTAGGCTTTTTGCTCGGTGATCCACTTTCTTCGGTAAGGAACTCCAAGGAAGGTGAGCAAGGTCCGCTCGGCGACTTCCCTCTTGGCGAGCAAGATCAGCTCGGCCAAGGAACTCCAAAGAAGGCGAGCAAGGTCCGCTCCGCCACTTCTTTCTTGGCGGACAAGATCAGCTCGGCCAAGGAACTCCAAAGAGGGGGAGCAAGGTCCGCTCCACGACTTCCTTCTTGGCGGACAAGATTAGCTCGGCCAAGGAACTCCAAAGAAGGCGAGCAAGGTCCGCTCCGCCACTTCCTTCTTGGCGGACAAGATCAGCTCGGCCAAGGAACTCCAAAGAAGGGGAGCAAGGTCCGCTCCGCGACTTCCTTCTTGGCGGACAAGATCAGCTCGGCCAAGGAACTCCAAAGAAGGCGAGCAACCACTTCTTTTTTGGCGGACAAGATCAGCTCGGCCAAGGAACTCCAAAGAGGGGGAGCAAGGTCCGCTCCGCGACTTCCTTATTGGCGGACAAGATCAGCTCGGCCAAGGAACTCCAAAGAGGGGGAGCAAGGTCCGCTCCATGACTTCCTTCTTGGCGGACAAGATCAGCTCGACTGGACCCTCGGAGTTGAGCAAATCATCAACTCGCCAGCCGGAGTAAAGCATCTCGGCTGGAACCTCGCAGTTGAGCAAATCATCAACTCTTCAGTCGGAGTAAAACATCTCGACTGGAACCTCGCAGTTGAACAAATCATCAACTCTTCAGCCGGAGTAAATCATCTCGGCTGGAACCTCGCAGTTGAGCAAATCATCAACTCTTCAACCGGAGTAAAACATCTCGGCTGGAACCTCGCAGTTGAGCAAATCATCAACTCTTCAACTCGCCAGCCGGAGTAAATCATCTTGGCTGGAACCTCGGAGTTGAACAAATCATCAACTCGCTAGCTGGAGTAAAACATCTCGGCTGGAACCTCGGAGTTGAACAAATCATCAACTCGCCAGCCGGAGTAAAATATCTCGGCTGGAACCTCGGAGTTGAACAAATCATCAACTCGCCAGCCGGAGTAAATCATCTCGGCTGGAACCTCGGAGTTGAACAAATCATCAACTCTTCAGCCGGAGTAAAACATCTCAGCTGGAACCTCACAGTTGAGCAAATCATCAACTCGTCAGCCGGAGTAAATCATCTCGGCTGGAACCTCGCAGTTGAGCAAATCATCAACTCTTCAGCCGGAGTAAAACATCTCAGCTGGAACCTCACAGTTGAGCAAATCATCAACTCGTCAGCTGGAGTAAATCATCTCGGCTGGAACCTCGCAGTTGAGCAAATCATCAACCCGTTAGCTGGAGTAAATCATCTCGGCTGGAACCTCGCAGTTGAGCAAATCATCAACTCTTCAGCCGGAGTAAAACATCTCGACTGGAACCTCGCAGTTGAGCAAATCATCAACTTTTCAGCCAGAGTAAAACATCTCGGCTGGAACAGAAGAGTAGGCCCCTCATCCACTATTATTTCGGACACAACAAAGCTCTTCAGCAAAAGTAATTCACTTCTATTACATTGACAAAAAGAGTATTTGCATTCAAAAGTGTAGGGGAAACAAGTCCCTCAAAAAATTACATAAGGCCGCATTCCATGGCCGGGGTACACCTTTGCCATCCAAATCTTGTAAGTGGTATGCCCCCTTGCCCGGTTATCTTGTAAGGCTCTTCCTAGTTTGCCCCTAGCTTGCCTTCACCGGCACTAGTGCGTTGCCCATGACCTTCCTTAAAACCCAGTCGCCCACTTGCCCGTTGCCATCGAGCTTGTCTCCGCGGTGGACGTCGCTGCATCATCCTCTACTCGGATGTGCTCATTGATGCGCTGCATTAGGTGCCACATGGATGTCTGCTGGTTCATTGTAAGCGAATCCCTCAGCCTATGTCCGAGCGGGAGACCGCGCTTATATTGCGTGATTGCAAGGTTGACCGGGCAATCCAAGATCTCGTTGAAGGTTTCCCAATACCTCGAGTTGTATGCCTTTAGTGTGTCGCTCGGTTCCATCTTGACACTAAGTAAATGATCGACTTCCTTTGGTGTTTTTGTGTTGGTTTTGAAGCGCGTCACAAAGGCTTCGGCCAACTGATGCCACCGTTGTATGCTCCCTTCCGGCAACCTCTCGAACCACTTAAAGTCCAGCTCACCTAAACTTGACGGGAAGATCAGGCACATAAGTCCGTCATTTCGCCTATGTCCGGCCATAACCTGTCGGAAGTGGCTCACATGCATGTAAGGATCGGTTTTCCCGTCGTAAAGCGTGAACTTTGGCTGGTGGAAGCCTGCCGGAAGCGGTGTAGTTTCTATTTCCAGGAAGAAAGGGGTGGCACTCAACCTGGCCAAATCTGAATCCACTAGGAGTGGTACTGCTTGGCGGGGTGGAGGCATTCCGACCTCCTCGCTGGCGTGAACCCCGTAGGATAGCCGCTAGAACGCCGGTATCCTCTGAGCTTCGCGCCGACGAGCCCGCTCCTTTAAGACCGCCCGCAAATCCTCTGAATGAGCGGAGTAAGAGTACCTCGATGTCGTCACCAGACGTGAGGGCCGGTAGGTGCTGTCTTGCGCGCTAGACTTCTCTGCATGCACGTCGGAATCATCAACCTGGTAACTTCTGGTAATAAAAATGGATGGAGTGCGTCGCTGACTCTGACCGCCTGAACGGCGGAATGGTGTGCGCTTACTGTGGTCACCCACTCCAACTACACCCTTCCCTTTGACATACTGCCTGAGCTCCTCCATCTCCGCCGCCATTCACCGGATGACAGCGTCTTGGTCCCTCAACTTGTGTTCCAGACGTCAGGCATGTGATTCTCTCCGTCGCCGATGACCGTCTGGACTTCGTGAATGACCATAACTTCTTCCGCGCTTATCCCGCGCGTCTCCTAACTGTCCTCCGGTGAGTGTCTCCAAGTCCGCCATTGGATGGATGGCGGAAGGTCCTTCTCTCCTTCGGGTGAACTCTGGGGTGGCTTCGTCTATGGCAGACAACGGAAACTCATCGTTGTTCGCCACGGACGGCGATTAGACGAGCTTGGAAGACAAGGTTTTGTCTGTCAAGATTCCCACAGACGGCGCCAATTGTACGGGGAGCAAATATTCCGGCAAGCCCGTACTCCTTTCTTCCAAGCTCCTGTCTGTCCGATCGATTTGATGATTTGCTCAACTGTAAGGTTCTTGCTGTGCCTTAAGGCTGCTGTGAGGCTTATTGGGGACGTGTTTTGAATTTTTTTGATAATCTAAACCGTTCATATTGTAAGGTTTGTCGAATAGATCATTCATGAAAAAAATAAGTAAATTGGACATTTGTAGCCTTATAATAAGAGCATATTTGTTTTTCAAAAAATAAACGGTTAACATGATTTTAATAATTTTTTGAAAACAATTAGGGCTTGATCATGGGATTACAGATGCCCAATTAACTTGATTTTTTACATGAATGATATGCTCAACAAACCTTACAATATGAACGGTTCAGATTATCAAAATACAGTCAAAAAATGCCTCTACGAGACCTCACAACAGCAACTCTCAGTCCCCCACCTTGCCTTGCCCTTCATGCATCACATCACTCTCACTCACAATCAAGTTCAAGTTATTGTTGCAATGAATGAGAAAACAAAAAAAATTTTAAAAAATATTGCAACTCAATTGTTGCTACCTGACCCTACTGCCTCCTGCGGCCTATCCTTGTGCTATGCTTGCATCACTCAACTCACATTCATTGAAAAAAAAATATTAAATAAATATTTAAACGGTCATATTACCACTATTTTTTTTATTTTATAAATTTATTTCAATCTTTCAAACTACTATAAATATCCAATTTTTTTGAAAATAAATCTCACAAATAATTCTTTCTCTCTCTTAAACTCTCTCAATCTCTCTTAAACTCTCAATCTCACTCAACTGTCAATTAATTTTGAAGTGTCATCCCTATGTGACAATTGCAATTGTGCAACAAAAAATTTTTATCAAAAGAAGTTAATTTCTGTATCGTATTCGCCAGTCGGTAACATTAATTAGTTTAATTAATTTTATTAGCTACTCATTTTTTTCATTAATTATTTGTGAGCATATATTAATTATTATTTTTTGCTCATTGTATTTACACATTATTTAAATTAATTGTTAATTCTTATATATTATTTTACTTATATTACTATGGATTATAATATTCCTAATATTTATGTTGATGTTGATACATATACTAGATAACATGAATCTGTTGATTATCCTTCTAATATCCCTCTTCCAACAATTGGATCATCATCTAGGGGCCCAACTAGTCCTGTTTGGGAACATTTTGAAAAAATATCTATAAATAATCCTGATGGTACAATTACATTTAAAGTAAAATGTAAATATTGTACACATTTACTTAGTGTTGTATCTGTAAGGTACTAGTCATCTAAAAGGTATGCTAACAAACATTTACAAAGTCAACAATTTGATATTAGAAGTCAAATGCAATTAAGGGCTTCATCAACTGGTAATTTACAAACATTTTCATATGATCCTACACGTGTACAAAATTCTATAATTGATTATATTAGTAAAAAAAAACAACATTTTACTAATAGTGAATATCTCGATTTTACTGAAACGATTCACGAAAGTTTTGCACTATAATATCAAATTTTTTGAAGAAATGGTACTAGAAATAGGATTTTAAAGAAATTTGAGGATATTAAAAGTGAATTATTTGACATCTTTAAAAAATTGAATGGAAGAGTTTATTTAGCATCTGATTTGTGGTCAAATAATGATTTCGAATATCAATGTGCCACTGCATATTTTATTGATAATGATTGGAAATTAAATAAAAGAATTATTTCATTTAAATTAGTTGAACTTCTATACACACCATTCACTTGGTGTAGAAATGTATTATATGAGTGGATTTTACAAAATAAAATATTTACGATTAGTTTAGATAATGCAGCATATTATAATCAAATTGTAACCCATTTAAAATCAACTTTACAATTACTTGTTGATGGTGATTTATTTCATTTTCGTTGTTGTGTCCATATTTTTAAACTTGATTATTTAAGAAGTTATGCATGTATACGAGACTTCTGCACTTGTAATAAAAAATGAAGTTGTTACTATTATGTCTTCTACTAATCGAATTTCAGAATATAGAAAAATTTGTCAATGAGAAAATATGTCATTTAAAAAATTAATTTTAGATATAGATAGTAGGTGGAATTCAACGTATAATATGTTAAAAAGAGTTTATATACAAAGAAGAGCAATGGATTTATTTTTTACAACAACATCAATAGGAGAAGTATTGACTTCCACATAACTTAATGGGCGCCAACTAGCCTTGAATAAAGATTTTTAAATTTTTTTTGATATTTCAACAAAATTATTTTCTTATATATATATTCATACTTTACCATTTGTTTTACATATGCTAGCAGAAATAATTAATGTTTTCGTAAGATATATGGGTAATAAATATTATGTAACCATTACTTCAATGAAAGCAAAATTTGATAAATATTTTGATCTTGTGCTCATCTTTTTAGGTTTAGTCATAATAATTGATCCTAAGTGTAAAGAAATTGATTTACAAGAATTTTTGGAACGTATTTTCGTTGATCAAACATAGTTTGCCCCTATTATGCAAACATGCAACAGATTATTTGAAGAATACAGGGCAACTGCATTTGTAAATACACCTACACACACTACACTAGCAATCTCATCTTGAGGCGGGAGATTGAGTGTTTTTTTCAGCAATAAAAAGTAGAAGAATATCTCAACATACAAGCGTACATAGTTCTGAACTACAACGTTATTTGGAAAGTCCGTCAGTGGATGATTCTGATGATTTTGACATTTTGGAATGGTAGAAACAAAATGAAATTATGTGGCCTATAGTTTCACAGATGGCCCGTGATATACTAATCGTTCATATTTCTACAGTTGCTTCGAAAACAACTTTTAGTGCAGGTGGACAAGTGTTGAGCGATTACCGCAGCAGGCTTTCACCCAAGTGATTGAGGCACTGATGATATCCAGAGATCATATACATGCGCTTACGAAAAGACAAAATTATAGTGAAAATGAGCGAATTCAAAATGATTTTGATGACATATCCTCGGGCAACGCGACTGAAATGTCTGTCTCCTCCGAAAATTGATCAACAATTTGTTTTGTACTATTTCTTTTCATTTCATTTCGTTTTTTTTTTTTTTTGTATTAGATTATTGAGGTGGATTTTTTTTTTTTTTTTTTTTTTTCTGTATTACATTATTGAGGTGGAGTATAATGCAAATGATTGATAAGCAAGTAGGTGTCAACCTAGTTAGGATGTACTTGACCTATTGTGATGCAATTGTTCTATCATCATCAATAATCTACACCTATGTTATTTAATGATATAGGTTTTTGTAATATTTTATTTCATTTTGAAATAAAAATTATTTATTCAATAAATGTTATATAATTAATTTACTATTATAATATTGAAAGCTTCATTTTCATATATATATATATAATTATTCATTTCAAAAGAAAAAAAAAATTACATAATTACATATTTTTTTAAATATAAGTTCATAAATAAAAAAATATGTCATACATAATTAAATTTAAATACCACCGTGAGACTTAACCAAACAAAACATCTCATTAATCTTAACTAAAATGCTCTAGTATAATTTTTCTTTTATTTTTTATCCCTAATAAATAATCTACATAGATAATATATTTATCGTTCATTTTCTCTAGTATAATTTTTCTTTTATTTTTTATCCCTAATAAATAATCTACATAGATAATATATTTATCGTTCATTTTTTCAACACAAAAAAAGAGAGGCCTGACTAGGCCTAGCCCATCGGCCCGACCCTAGGCCCTATTATGAGTGGGCTTGGGCCTGGGCTCCACTTTTTGGCTCATGGACTGGCTCAGCCCAGCCCGCTAAAAAAAAGAGAGCCCGCAAGGCCCGCTTGGGCTGGCCTGAGCCATTATTACATCCCCAAAAGTGATGTAGCGAAATGGAAATGATTAAAGGGTAAAAATGGCATACTGATTAATATACCTATAAATCATTTTCATGGCGGAGATTTTATTTACACACCACTAATCCTTTCAGTACACACAAATAATAGATTAAATTTATATTCTAATAATATCCTCAAATGAAAAGGCCATTAAGGATAACATAGGTGTCTTCTACACTTTCAAAAATTTCATATTTAAAAATACAAAATACTCTTTACACATCATCGCCACCTATAGGGTTTAGGGTTTAAATATATAAGCACTGTGTTTCTTCATCATCTTTACCATTAGCACACTACACTCATGATACCATTCATTATCAATTAATTTACTTCATTCTCTTCTCTATTATATTTATTTTCCAAACTCAAAACATTATTGCATTTGAAGATTTAAGAATATTGTAATCAATTAGTTTTAAAATTTTGCACACCATGGATGATACTGCAATGATTGGTTCTGATATAAATATTGAAAATGTTAGTTTATGACTTAACTTTTTGATTTTTTTTTTTTTTGTTTATCTCATTCGTATGCTGGGAAGATGAATTTGTTCATCATGTGTTCGGATAACCAAAGTTGAACTTTTACATAATATTTGATTATTTATATTTGAACAAAACAATTTTGTTCAAATTATTAAGATTAACCAAGTATTAAATGTTCATACATAAAAAATTAAACATTTTAAATTAGTTCGGTTAAAATAAATTAAACTTTTATTCTTTGTTTAGATATAAATTTTTGAACACATTAAGTTTGTTCAACTCTCTATTCATGAACACGACTATTTTTTTTTTTGTTTGTTAATTTTTTTTACAGAATTCTATACCTATCAAATGTAGCAAAGTTGAAACTGATTGTGTTGTTGACTACACAAGTGAATTAAGGGTGAGAATGACAATCTAAAAACAACGACAAGAGTTCAACACCAGATCAACACTGACGAAAATGAAGGTCGAATAAAACCCTCCGTCGACGATCTAAAATGATGACACGAGACACGACGAGGGTTTAACACCGATGATGGAGATGCACACCAACGAAGATGGAGGCCGAATGAAACCCTCCGCCGGTGATGGAGTTCAACAATGACGATGAAAATCACCACCGGCGAAGATATTTTTTTTTTTTTGAAGATGGAGAATTTTGGTGTAGTAGTGAAGATGAAAAGTTTTTGGTGTGTATTGAAACAGACAAGTGGTATGTTACATAGAGTAGTAATGAAAAGTTAAGATATAAACTAAAATATCTTTAAATTCAAAAAATTATTTTATATGTATACTAAATAATGATATGTATTGAAAGAATTAATGGCGTGTAAATAAAATTACCCTTTCATGTTATTATTATCACTACTTCTAATATTATCTCTTTCTTTTTCTTATTTTTGGGTTACATCATAAATGGAAAAAAAAACAAGGGGCTAAGCCCGTTCCCTAAACAATCCTATCATGTCTGCAATAATAAGACTTCTAATTTCTGCCGGTGGAGTGTTCACCACCAAACATATCTTCGGGTTGTTGAGCTCCAAACTTCGCCAAGGCATCGGCACAAAGGTTTCCTTCCTTCCAAACGTGTTGGACAACACAATAATAAGACTTCTAATATTATCTCTTTATATCTGTGGTAAGCTACACTTTACCTCCCTTCATAATTAGTATAAATACAATGCACCCCTTAATTACATAAGATTACACAATTTTCTTTTGAGTTTTACAATCACATTATGTGTTCCGCAAGGTTAAAGAACCGTGAATGAAAAGCATTTTTGACCTTTTTCATGATTTTGTATCAAAAAATACTCACCAAAAAAAAAAAAAAAAAAAAAAAACAAAACTAAACTAAACTAAAATTAAAACTAAAACACACAATATTTCCATACTTTCAAACTACTATTTGCTTTCGAAATCTTTTCTTCAAATCATTGCTTTCAAAAACTTACTTCCAAAAGGGAACCACTCTATTATTAGCCGAAGTATTCCCCAACGACCTCTAGCATACAGGTACCGTGAAAGAAATGTGAAAAGTGCATATTGTTGCATTTCATTTTGCAAGTCTCCCCTTTCAAATTAAAAAATATATATAAATTTGAAAGTTTAAATAAAATTGGCATCATACCTCATTGCATAGCATTCCATCATGAGACTTTCCAATCCCACAAACATTGTCTACTTTCCTTTCTAAATTTACATCACAGTAGCTTCTGGTGAATAGAAATTCTAAAATTCCTATATCAAATGTCTTGGTCCATAATAATATTCTCTTCAAAATTAATATTGCGTAAATCAACAAACAGGTTTTTTTTTATCAAACAGCCAACAACAAAAAAATCTGAATAAAAAAGTTGGATACCAAATAATAGCTATTTTCAAGCTGAGTTGCAAAGCAATGAAATTAATCTTGAATGGGACCGACAAGTGCATATCTTACAATCATACCAAAAGAGGCCCATATCGATCTACAGACTTATTTAAAAACACCTCCCTCTCCAAAAAAACAGAAAAACAAAAACAAAAAAGAGGGTGAGGGGGTAAAGATTGACATCATTTTAGCAAGTAAAAGTAAGCAACTAATTTGTTCAAAGTAGAACACAAAAATCATCCTGGCTTAATTGCAACATTCAAGAACTCAACTTCAAACTGCGTAAAGATCGAACCACATAACTAGCAAAACAGGCAATTGTCCAATGGAAGAGCATGTCGAAAAAGAGAAGATGAACAGCACCAGCAGGCCAAGAGAGAGAAGATCAAGACAGGTGAGAGCGAGAGAGGCCGTCTTTGCTTACTAATTAGAGAATAGTTTCTTCAGTCCCAGCAACCAAACCCATCTGGAATACTTGATCCGGTCCAAAGAATAAGCAGAGCATCTTGTGCAACAAAAAGTGACTCGGACAGCCTTCTCCAGATTCCACACTGGTCATTGCTTTGCTTCGAACGCGCCAATCCAAATATAATTCTCTAGAAGTATAGGAAATGTAGCTTTTTAGTACAAATAAAGATAGAATCAGTTCGTCACTTTTTATATACACGCAGCAGTGCTGATCTCCTTTTTATCACCTTTCTTTTCTTCCAATGTTTTCTTTTCCTTTTCCTTTTACCTCTTTTTTTTTTTTTTTTTTTTGGTGGGGGGTGGGGGGCTTGTAGGGGATTGAGTTGAGAAAGTTAGGTTCAAATTATGAAAACCTGAACCACAAGAACAAAAGGGCTTACTAACAACACAAACTAAACCTATATATATTATAACCTACCAATCTATTTAAGCACTACTAGACTAGAAAGGTAAAATGACCCAATATGTGGTCCATCTAAACGCATAAAATTAAACCCATTTGAAAAAGTCACTCAGAGAAATGTTTTATAGCTAGGCAGAGGTACCTCAAACAAGAAACTGCACCATAACTTGTGAGCATCTTCAGATAATACGCACATTCTCCGCAAATTGATAAACCGAGTTTTACTTCCTGAGGTCAAAGAGTCCTTGTCATTTCGTCGGTGACAGTTTGCTTTTAGTTTCTCCTGAATCAGATAACAGAACTTGCCAAAGATAGCTCATGAAGCTCACTTAGCATCCACTCCTCTCCTGTTTGACCACCAAGAACTATGGCCCTTGTCCCACCAACAACGCACGTACTATGTCCCCAAGCAAATCTCGGTGGTCGCCCAGGTACATTTAATAACCTCCAAGTAGGCTTCTCATCGGTAGGGTCCAGGATATAAAGCTGCGAGGCTGAGTGAAGACCGGCCACGGACCCACCAAATACCAGGATTCTGCCACCTGGCAGGCTCACGGCTACATGATCGAGCCTGGGAGGAGGAGCCATGCCACCTGGATTTCCAGCTCCAGGCATTCCACTCCCAGTTACACATCTCCAACACGGTTCTACCTCACTCAGATCCATTGTGAAGACATCGCTTGAGCGGAAACGGAGGGGCCCGCTCTTGGCCAGACCCCCAAACATCAAAATTTTCCTACCACCGTAAACAGATAACGTGTGACCCAACCGAGAAGGTGGGGTCCACGCCACTGGTATCTCCCTCCAGACGGGCTTCTCGATTGAGAGATCAAGAAGAAAAGTATCACTAAGCAGTACTCCAGAATCTGCACAGCCACCAGAAACAATCAACTTTGTCCCATCAAGGGTGCATGAGCTATGCCATGATCGTGGTAGTGGAGGGGCGAGACTGAATATTTCACGCCAAGTTGGTTGCTTGGCATCCAAATCCAACACAAAGACATCATTTAGTAAACCTTGCCTTCCACATCCGCCAAACACAACCAAATGAGATCCATTCACACAAGAAAGCGTGTGACCCCAACGACCAGGAGGCGGGGAGCTCACTTTGACATGTTGCCACTCGGGATTGCTAGAGTTCAAATCCAAGACAAAGGTATCGTTCATTGGTTGCATGTTGACGCCCTCTCCACCAAAAAGAACCACCCGATTCCCGACAGCACATGCACTGAAGTTGCAACGAGATGGTTCAACAGCACCTCCAACGGTTAGCTTCCTCCACGCTGATGCTTCAAGAGTTGTAAGTTCCCTTGCAAGATGACCCCACCCAAGTCTCTTTGCTCCGGGCACTGTCTCTAAAACTCGAGTTGTTTCACTACCCCAAGCATTTTGACAGACCATTCTCCATAGATCCTCATTCTTTGTTAGCTCATAGAGTTGCCTACAAGCGGAACCGACAGATGCAATATCTCTTGGAGTCAAACGTGAAAGAATCTTGAGAGACAGGACCTCATCACTCAATTGAAGAATTCCACAAGCCCCTCGAGTGATATTTCGGTTCACATCTGCATTTGGCCAATAAGCGGAAAGGCTGGAACGGAACTGATCAGATGTTCTAGCAGACTCCTTTGTTGAAGATCCAGGAAGTGGGCCCAGATCAAGATTTGCGTCAGTGAAGAACTGGATACCAATAAAGTGTGTAATTATTTCATCATCTCCATATATAGGTGTCAGGCGCAATCTATTCATCAATGGAGATCCATCTTTCCTAAAATTTAACAAATTGCCTTGGAATTCAACTCCATCTTCAAGGCATCTTCTTATTTCTGAAACTACAGCAGAATCCACCAGCTGATGCCTTCTTTTTGCATATGGGCCTCTGCATTGCAAGAAACGACTGCCACAAAGTCTTACGGAATCAGAACTAGCACATTAGACCAGGAAAACACTATTCAATGACGAAATGAGGTGTTACAGACACCATCAAAATTAACACAGTAAGATAAGAGTACAAGCAGTCCATTCAACTGACGCTTTAAAAGTGAAAGGATAACACTCAAACTACCACCTCATTTGAATGACTTAAAACATTATCAATAGGCATAGAGAAAACCATACTTAAGAATGCTCATCTATGCCAAATGTTTCTATCACTAAGATGAGAAATGAATGAAAGTTCTGTTTTTTATTCAATATCATCAACATCTATCATTAAAAAAACTACATGATAATCAAGAAGCTAAATCCACAAGCACATTCAACCATAAAAAGGCCAATGTATGCCATTAAAATAAGAACCCAAACCAGGCCACGCTCGGGCCACAATTTCCCCTTTCAAGGAGCCCCCACCTTCCAACAGCAGGGCTTAAGTGCGAATCATAGCAAAGTGATTTCACACAACTCCACAATCACATAAGCAATTTGCACATTGGCATTAGTCATGATACTTGAGTAAACATATGTTTAAAACATAGAGTATTATTAATACAAAATACATGGATATTGAATTTTACACGAGCAAGATAATCACTAAGATGAGTAGAATGAGATAGGAAAACATATAGGAATAGCACCAATTAAAGTTAAGTTGAGAGAGAACAAGCTACGATGGTTGGTCATGTACAATGAAGACATACAAATGCAATGGCAAGGAAGATTGATATGTGATCACCACAAATGAAAATGTTAGGAAAAAGGAAGATCCTAAACTGACATGGGATGCAGTAGTAAAAACAATTTTTGAATTTTACTAGCACATAACCCCTGACAAAGCAAAATGACAAAAAAGAATTCATGTAGCAAACCCCACTTGATTGGGACAAAAGACTTAGTTTAGTTTGGTTTGGTAAAACAACACTAAAACAGAGAACAGAAAATTAACACCTATTTATTGTGTTATCGTTTTTTTTTAAGTAAAATGCCTACTAGTAATCATAAATTTTGAGCATGGAACAAATTCAACCAGATGTTCTCTTTTTTCTTTTTTTTAACTTTTTTATTTTGGGAAACAAGTTGTATGGATTTATCAAACTTGATACCAATAGCAATGATCAACAATGAACATCAATAAATTCATAAGTATTTATATATATGTAGATAATGTGCATATGGGGAATGATACCTACTGTATGGAATGCATATGAAAATGCTGCCTACTGTATGGAAATGCATATGAGAAATGCTACTTACAATATAGATGAAATAGGTTAGCATCACCAAGTTTTTTCAGGACAAGCATCCCTCCCTACCGTGTAGAAGTGGAAACAGTACAGTAATTAAAAAACAGAAACAAAATAGTGACAAACATAGAGAGCCTTTTCTTATTGGCCGGCTCACTCTTCAGGCAAATCCACCTTTATCAAAACTTTCATCAATCCACATTTGGCCTTTTGTATTTGGCATGACCCAAACGAATATAGTCGTCAATGGTGGTTAAAACCGGTCATCAGGTTTTTTTAATATGCGGTTTGGTTCTAGTTCACGTATTAGGTGAACAGATCCTTGAGGTTCGGTTCACAGGTTTAGGACCATAGTTCCCAATTAAAACCAAACCGGACCGTTGGCATGAGAGCATGTTCATTTGATGGCAGTTGTATGTTTGCTAATTGTAGAACAATATGTTTGGTTGAGTTAATTGTTGAAAAGTATTAACAAAGGTTTGCTTGATGGGCATGTTTAATTTTTGAAAAATTGTGGCTGATTAAATTTTTGTGAAGAATGTCATATGACTTCCTTCAAGCAGATTGTGTGACAGCATAATTGTTGAAACCATTTTTTTTTAAATTGAACCGAACCACGTTTAAATGGTTGGTTCTGGTTTGGTTCCATGGTTTTCATGGTTTGGTTTGGCTCCAAATTTTATGTAACAATAAATAGTGCTTTAGTCCTAGTTTCCTTATAAACCGAACCATGCTCAGTCCTACATAAGCTATAGTTATAACTATGTCGTTTGCCAAATGTATTGTAATTCTATTTAGTCCTAAGATTAGGGGTAATTTGGTAGCTTCAAATTAAATAGTCATGGGTTGGAGTAGTGGCCAAGCACGCTATTTTGCATCAAGTTATATCTTTAAATCATTAAGTACGTTTATTCCTAGGTTTCAAATATTTTATGGAGTCAAAGTTCATAGGGCCCAAGTTGGGCAATTGTCAGCATAACTCAATGGCCCTTGGCTCTATTATGTATATGTCAAGAATTTCGGTAGGGAGAGTACTTATGTTTTTCAACATAATGACCAAAAAAAAAAAATTTTGTTAAAAACCTACCAAACTTTCTTTAAAGGATAACAAGTTCAAGAGTAAATCCTCACCTCAAGTACCTAGTAAACACACGCCACTTGTTAACCCATAGGAAGGCTGACATGATTTTAGCCTTAGTGTATAGGACTGTAAATGAACTGAGTTATTCATGAACAGATCGGCTTGGCTTGTTAAGAGCTAGACTCGGTTCGGTTCGGTTCGTTTAGTAAATGAGCCAAGTTCGACCTCGAATAAGCTTGACTCGTTTATCTTTATTTAAATTATATAATATATTATTTATATATTAAATAATATATAATTTATGTAAATATATGTAAATTTTTATTTAAATAATATAAATAATATATATTTTAAAAATTATCGAGTCAAGCCGAGCCGAGCCGAACTCAAGTTTCATTAATGTTAACGAGCCGAGCTGAACTCAAGCCCAGTTTCTTATCGAGCCGAACTTGAGCTCAATAAATGAGCTCGATAAGTAAACGAGCTGAGCTCGAACTTAGCAAAGCTCGACTCAGCTCGGTTCGCTTGCAGCCCTATTAGTGTATAGAGGAGAAATTCAAATTCTTCTTGAGTACATAGCGACCAATCACCAAAGGGGTTGTTGCATGAGTTTTATGATGCGACCCTATATGAGTTACCTCTATGACAGACATTCGGCATGCCACGTAATCCCAGGATCACAGTTACCTAATTTGCCCCAATATAGCTTGAACACCAAGGAGCATGGGAAAAGGATGCATTCAACCCAACCTCAGTCATACTGCAGTTCCAGCCTTTCCTAACCCCAAGAAAAAAGGGTCCTAGAGGATGTGTGTACAGTAGGGTCACCAATAAGATCACAGTAAGTACAGGTTTTCCCATGCCCAAACTCAATGCTCTTTACAACTAGATAGATAGTTCCAAGCGATACCTACATAGTGGATACCATTAATTTGGGATTAGAAGTAGTGATGAATGAAAGACTACTCTTAAAACCCAGGATGAATTGTATGAGTGGACAGTCATGCCCTTTGGCATGTCTAGTGGTACTAGTACACTTATGAAAGTTATGATTGAGCTTTTGCATCCTTTCATACTAAACTTTTCATCTATTTTGATAACATCCTGATTTATAGTGATTATCAAGGGGAGCATTATTTCATCTTCAAGAGATTTTTGTCACTCTTAGGTCTACCCAATTGTATATAAATCGCAAGAAGTCTCTTTCATGTGGATTCATATGCTTTTTTTAGAACTCAGTATCCTTGCACAAGGTGTTTCGACAGACCCTAAAAAGGTCAAAGCTATTAGAGACTGGGTTGAACCTACATTTTTATCTAAGGACCGTTGTTTTCATATGTTAGCCACTTTCCATAGGCAATTCATAAGGGAGTTCATCATTTCTAGCATGAAGAAAGGGAAGTTCAAATGGACTAGCATAGCACTAGTGTTTCACAAACATATATATTATTTATGTGTGTTGGATTTTCTACATAATCATCTCTTCCATATGGCTCTTCAGTTTCTTGGACTCTAGGCATATATTATGCAGACTAACACAAGTATGCATAAAACATTAGGATGTTAAACATACAATATGCAAAAAAAATTATTTGTAGTGGTGGCGGTGGCGTTGGATGGGGAGGTGGCGTTGGTTGTAGGTTTAAAGAAATGACTCAGTAAGGTAGGCTAAGAAAACTCATGTTAGTGTTATGAATAGTACTGTAATTGGTTTTTGTGGTGCCCTTTGGTCATGTAGAAACTGTTCGTATTGCGCTAGGCTTTTCAATGTAAAGTGCTAAGAATTGGCTTTATATAGAAGGTGCTGGGTACCTGGAGAATTAGTCACTAGAACTCTAGATAGAAATCATTTTAATTTTGCGTGGTAAATCAAAGACCAAAAGGTAGGCAAAAGGGTTAGAGTTCATTATACTTCTATATTGTAGGCACAAAATTGGGACTGCTTAAAGTGGCAAAGACTTAAACCCAATTCCCATCAACAAGTTAGAACTACAATTCAAAGCTCAAATAACAAAAACCCACATGGAAAATGAAATCTCAGCTACAATAAACAATAAAAGCAAACCCAAATCGTACAAAACTGTGAATTAAGTCTTCAATTCATAGCTAAAATTATGGAACAAGTATCATTTCAGTTTTGGGTGGTAAATCAAAGGCCAAAACGTAGGCAAAAGGGTTAGAGTTCATTATACTTCTATAGAGTAGGGTTGCAGGCACAAAATTGGGACTGCTTAAACTGCCAAAGACTTAAACCCAATCCCCGTCAGCAAGCTAGAACTACAATTCAAAGCTCAAATAACAAAAACCCACATGAAAAATGAAATCTCAGCTACAATAAACAATAAAAGCAAACCCAAATCCTACAAAACTGTGAATTAAGTCTTCGATTCATAGCTAAAATTATGGAACAAGTATCATTTTAGTTTTGTGTGGTAAATCAAAGGGTAGGCAAAAGGGTTAGAGTTCATTACACTTCTATAAAGTAGGGTTGCAGGCACAAAATTGGGGCTGCTTAAAGTGGCAAAGACTTAAACCCAATCCCCGTCAACAAGCTAGAACTACAATTCAAAGCTCAAATAACAAAAATCCACATGGAAAATGAATTCTCAGCTACAAGAAACAATAAAACCAACCCTCCAATCCAACAAAACTGCAAAATTAAATCTTCGATTCATAGCTCAAATCATGCAAAAAGTAGACTTAAACCCGATGCCCATCAAGAAGCTAAAACTACAATTCAAAGCACAAATAACAAAAACCCACGTGGAAAATGAAATATCAGCTACAATAAACAATAAAAGCAATCCCAAATCCAACAAAACTGTGAATTAAATATTCGATTCATAGCTAAAATTATGATTACCAATTCCGCCCAAGAACCTCTTCAGCTCGATAACCAGTGACCATCTCAAAGACTGAATTGACATATATAATCGGATGATCAGGCTCTAAAGCGTCTGTAACGACGAACCCACACGGCGCTGGTTGCAGCAAACTGTCCACAGCAAACGGCAAGGGACCTCCATCGTTCAATAGAAACCCTTCTTCGTCGCCGCTCAGATCAGAATTGCTGTCCCACTCCATGAACTAATCTCAGATGTGTTTCTCTTCAACCCATCGTTTCAAATTCAAAGCGAAATCAAAAGCAACACAGATAGAGAACAGAGAGTGAAGGCTTTGTGTGCAGTTGTTGCTAAAAACAGAAACAAAACCCTAGTTTTCCATACAAATCAACACGTAGCTCAAATAAGAGAGAGAGAGAGAGAGAGAAAGAGAGAGAGAGAGAGATTGGGGGTTTTCCTTGGTTGGTTGTGAATTTGGGTTTGGTGGAAAATGGAGTGGTGAGACAGATAACGAGTGGCTTAGCGAAGCTTGGCAAATTTTGCTAAGTTTGGCTTATCAAAGTACGCACTTTTTATTTTTATTTTATTTTATTTTTTTTATCACATCACCACTCTATTTTTTTTATATATTTTTTTTATAAAAAAACAAAAAATACATTTATTAATCCTTCTAAATAACTCATTGCCCATCTAAAATTGGGAAGAAAAAAAAAAGAGCAAAAATGAAAAATTAGTTAATTACACTTAGATCTCTTAATTATTTGTGAATATCACTTTGTTCTATTTATTTATAAATTTATACATATTGACCTTTTTAATTATGAAAATCACACATATATTATTTTGAAGGTGGTGTGGACAGAGTCTGAATTTATTAAAGTTGAAGATCTCAATTTCACAATAAAATTGATCCATTATCTGATTAACTTAAACTCATTTTAGTGATTTAAATCGTTATTTTATATAATTAATTAAAAAATTTATTCATATAAAAAATCAAATTGACGCAATATCGGTTATCATACCATTAAAGTAAATTCGTTACTAATTCAAGGGTTTCAGTCTAATTAAACCTTCGTTCTTGTACTAAGCCTTGTTTGTCGCAATTTCTAAGGAAGACTTTAAAGGGAAGATATATGATAGACAAATGTTTTTTTTTTTAAGTGCTCATCATGCACATTTGCTGGCAATATTTCAAAATTCTTTGAAAGTTTATGAATTTTATTGAAAAATTACACGAAGTTATCTATGAATGTAAAGAAAGACCCCAATTGTCAAAAAATTTAAGAGGTCGAGTGACAATAACACGACAAAGAAAGTGCATTATGTATTTTACTTTAATTTTAATCTTGTTTTATGCCAAAATTTGAACCGTTGCGATGCATTTTGGTGTTTAGTTTCATTTCAGAATTTATTTTTTGAATTTTTTTTGAAAAAATAAAAAATGGTTTGACAAAAAATAATTCCCCCCTTTCCCCCCAAAAAAGATAAAATTATATAAAAGTGATGAGTGTTTTACACTAAATTAGTTTTTAATTTTTTTGAAAACTACACAATTTTTGGTTGAATTGTCAAAATCAATCGTACAATCACAATGGTAAGGGCTATAGATGGTGGGCATCACAACAAATAAGGAGCAATAAGGATGGGAAAAGAGGGCTTAGAGAGGTTTCCAATAGGAAATGAGGGGTGAAGAGTCATAGGTAGTGGGAGTGGATTTGGTGTATGACAACATCTGGACATGATGGGGGAGTAGTTGGGGTAGTCAAGAAGGAGGCTAGTGGCAACAGGTGGCGGCGATTGATGGCAATTTATGATCAAGAAATTTATTTTTTGAATAAGAAAAATAAAGTTATTTTAATAAGGACGCTTGGGTGAAAAGTCCAAATCTGAATTTCTTTTATCCAAAGGTCCAGGCATGAAACTATTTAGCTCATAAGGACGTGATTTTACAAAATGACCAAACTATCCATTTTTCATTCTACTTTGCATTATCTTTCCACGCATTATCTGTTGAAATCAAACACACTTTCTCTTTCTATTTTTCTCAATCTAGCTTGAACAGATCAAACCAAACCTACTCTCTCTCTATCTCTCTCTCTCTCTCTAACGTCAGCTGCTGTTATTCTTCATGCTCTCAAGTTTGTTGAGGATCGAGTATCTCACATCCCTCTATCATTTCATTTCCGCTTCCCTCTTTCTGCACTAGCACCTATACCGCTGTTGCCGCCCACTACCACATCACCATCATCGTAGATCTCTTTATCCGCTAAGTCGTATCAGAGGGTGACAATCACTTCTAACAATATCTTTCTTCTTAACTGTTTAAACCACATTAGATCATATCAATACCAATCTCTCTCTCTCTCTAGCACATGCTCTCCATTTGAAAAATGACATCCATTCAGACCTACATAGTCTGCTGGTGTTTCCGGCGACGATTCAACCTCACGGTTGTCAAAGCTTCGACAGACCTCAAGGCATTGTTCGATCGGTACTCGGAGAATGAAGTCATGGACATTAATCACCTCCATAGGTTCTTGATTGAGTTCCCAAAGGAAGACAACATCACTGTCAACAATGCTCAGGCCATCATCGACGGCCCCCACCATTTGAAACACCTCAATAATGTTCTTGTGAGGTTGAAATGAAGAAAAACCTCAATAATGTTCTTGTGAGGTTGAAATGAAGAAAATGATAATGATGCAGTGGAAGAGGAAGAAGAGAAATTGAGGTTACCTCTAGTACTAGTACTTGTACTCATCATGATTCTAGTCTTCCTCATAAAACCCTTGACTTCTACATTTTGTCATGAAATTCATGATCTACTCTTGCTTGTTACCTTTAAATTGCAACTTTTCTCGATGGATCTGCTAATTCTGACCTCAGATCTACCCCCCCTTTCATCTCCATCTCTCTGTGAATCTCTCTATATACAAATTTGTGTTCTCCATTAGTTTTTATTTTATTTTTTAGTTGTTTTGTTATTGTTTTGATGGTAAGATCTAGTTGGAATGACCTTTGCTTGAGCAAGTTCAACAATCAGTGTTGATCAAAATTGAATAGTAGTAATTGTGTTAGATTTGAAGCGCCTCAACACAGATCTATTCGTATTGGATTTAAATAGAAAAAAAAATGAACAAATAGTAAAATTTTGTTTGTTTTTTAGGAGAACAAAGGCCATTACAATTCAAGTAGAGTTTGTGTTTTTTAAATCTCAATCTGTTGAATAATTGTTTCAGCAGATAGCGGATGATTTGTTGTTGATTTGATAATGATTGTAATAGATAAACAAAAAAGTTAGTATGACACAAATTTTCAACATATAATATTTCAATAGATAAGAACAAAGAGAAACCTATAGAATTTGAACAGATAAAGAAAGAAACCCACAAAATTTGAACATATAAGGAAAAAATTGAACAGATAAGAAAAAAAATTGAACATATAGATATAATTTAACAGATAGTTAAAAAATTTGAACAAATAGATATAAATTCAAATAGATAGACAATAAAAAGTCAACACATAAATTAAGAGGGTAAAATTGAAAACAAAATGTCATTCAAAACAAATCAAAGGACTTCTTACCAAACTATTTCACAAATAGAAAATTTCACACCAACAAAAAAATTCATAGGATCTAATGCCTTATTCCCTCTTTACATTAAATTTATCACCAATTTTCTCTTTTAATAATTTTATTTTAAGATAAAAATGTAGTAAAAAATTAATTAAATGTATGTAGGATGGAAATAAGCTCCCCTCACTTCACAAGAAGTGGATTTCAACGGGATTTCAGAAGCTGCTTTGGGCTGCTTCTTTACCAAACATAATTTTAAAAGGACTTCTCAAGGACTTTGAAAAGCCCTGATATTGGTAACCCAAGCTCATTATTTTTCTGACGTGTCGGGCCAGGCCATCCCAGAGCCTTGTCCAATGAGCTAACGAGTCAAGCTGTAGGCTAAGCCCAATAGGCCAAGGTTCAATCTTACCACCGCAACCTCTATGGTGCCACCACTACAACCACTACAGCAGCCGCCACAACCACTACCACCACGGCTATTGCAACCATCATTCCAATATAGCAGCCACAGCTACCATGTTTGCCACACCACAACACAACCACGACCACCTCCACTATTACCACCGCATCACTGCCAACCCACCACCATAATTCAAAGAGTGGGAATGTAAAATTAAGAAATTAATAAATTTGAACTTTTTGTACATATCAAACAGCTTGATAAAATTCAACTCCTAAATTTTAGTACATACCAAGCAGTATTAGAAACTAAAAAATCATGTTAGATTAGAAACTAAAACTACCATACACAATTTATCATCTCTCTTTCTGTGGGTAGTGGTTTCTCTCTCTCTCCCTCGTTAAGATAGCTGTTTACTCATCAGACCAATGGTGGCTGTGTGTTTAGATTTCAAAGGAGGCAACCTAGATAATAGCCAAGCTGGGCAGTTATTTAGCCATAGTGCTTCACCTGTATCTTTGTGTTTAAAATCAGGAGCCCTTTCTTTGATCTACATGAATTTTTGAACCATGTACAAAATAATAAGAAATATATTAAAGAAGAAGAAGAAGAAGAAAGAATCACACTTGTATTTAAAAAGGAATACAACTGCCTGAGACGAGTGTTACCTTATCTGTTCTGTTGTCCCACCATTTATCAGGATTTTCCACCAAGTTCTTCCATGAATCATCCCCTAGATCCAGGCAAAGCAACAAAATATATTTTAATGGAAGTTAAAATGACTACAAATTTATTGTATAGTCCAAAAGATGAAATTAGTGGGGTGAGCAACCACAAAGCAGCAAAATGTACTCATGATATAAAAAGACTTCAAATATTAGAAGATAATTTCCTTATTTTGCTAATAAATCTTTATAGTCAAAAGGGAAAAAAAGAGCATATGAAAAGGTAAATTATCATAAGGAGTAAAACCTAAGCTACCCTCCTTAATTATTTGTATCGTACAGTGTTATAAGAACCGAGCGGCGACAGGGTCAAACCATAGAACCAGACCAGACTGGTCGGTCAAGCCAGAGAACTGGCAGGGGTTCCAGTTCAATTAACATGTTAAACCGACCATCATGTCATACTTAGAAAATAAAGCTAGAGGAAGCCAGGGTGACGATCCAAACTCTCAACACTTTAAATGACCATTGTTTCCATTATATTCATAATATAACCTCCTCTTCTTCTTCATTGATTTGGTTGCATTACGAATCTTCATGTTAGAGTGCTTCGTTTGGTTTATATTATGATCACTTCATCATTTTAATTTGGTCATAGTACAATCTTTTATGTGATCTCTTCATAACTTTTGATTTGGTCACATTATGACTACTTCATTTACTATTATGATGGTTCATGTTTTGTTAGTTATTGTTCTAAAGTTCATAGTTCCCTTTGCTCTGTCACATCATTTAGATTTCAAAGTTGGGTTGACGCCATACCTCATTGGTTTCCAAGCTTGGTGTTCTACATAAATGTTTAACCAGTCAATCAAGTTTGAATTTATGTTTTAGTTTAACATAGGTTTTTTGCTTGATTGATTTTGTTGTTCATGTTAGTTTTGCTTTCACATAGCTCAACATTCTTTTAGGTAAACTTTCACATTCCAAAATTATTATGCTAGTATTCTGTCTAGATTTGTTATTGCCTTGCTCTTTATTCTCTTTATTTTTATGTTATGGCTAACCTTTGTGGTTGCTAACTTACCCTAATGCTTGGAGTGGAGCAATGAAGATGAAATAGGCTTTAAGCCAAATTGGACTAAAAAATATTCCATAGATGCATTGGAGTTGGAGAATTCAACAAGTCTCTTAAATAGGTTAAATAGACAATTTTCGAACCACTGTATCTTTGCTTGTACTTTATTCAAAACCCTTGTATTAATTACATTAATTTTGTTTGGTATGGTGGTTGAGGCTTTGTCTTTTAGGTAAACACAAAAGAGACAGAGTTGAGGTGCCTCATAGATGACAGCCTCATTTATTTCTTCTTATCTTGGTTATCTATTTGATTCTTATGATAGATTTTACTATTTGTTTGCATGTATGATTTGGTGATGTTATTAGGATACGCCACAAGGCATGTCCCATATGGGACACTAATGGGACCCCGCCATGTTGGTGTCCCGTATGTGTCCGACAAGATTATGAAAATTATTTTCAAGTGTCGGTACTTCACAGATTCCTCAAACCACATTTAGACACTTTCGACACCAAGCTAGGAAACTTAAAAAAAGTTTTAGCCAAGCACAACTTAAAGTCACACCATGGATGTGTTGTTTGGCATCTAATCCTATTCATCATTTATTCTCACTTGCGTTTATTCTATATTTGTCATCCATACATTGACTTCATGGACTTAATTTATAAACCCAATTGGGCAATGAAGAGAGGCAGAGGGGGTGCTTAACCCCTTCTCACCTTATTCCTTATCCTCCAAGACAAGTTCTATGGCAACAAAGGGACTAGGCCTTATCCATGTAGATGTAGTCATTGAGGATATGGGTTAGACCCTAACATGCAGTTGTGACTCTTTGGTTTGGACTTCCAATTTGTGGTCTAATAACCTGTAGGGGTAATCAGATTGTTGTTGTAACTAGGGATGGAAAAATACCCGATCCGCCCCGTGCTGGACTCTTTCCGACCCTAATGGGATGGGTTCAAGGGTGGTTGAATAGGGTAGGGTCAGATTTGAGAAAACTTTTGAAAAACCTGATTGGGTTCGGGTTGGGGCCGGGGGAGTGTATTTTTTTACTTGAACCCTATCCAACCCACAAATATAGTAATAAATAAATAATAATATTACATATATATGTAATATGTATATAATGTGGGTGTTTGGGAAGTGGATTTTTTTGTAGGTTTTTTAGTTGTAGGATATTATTGGAGAAATTTTTTTTTGTGTTTGGGAAGATAGTTGGGTTTTTTTGTGGTTAGATGTGATATTTGTGAGAGAAAAAGTGAAATGATTATGGGGTTTGATGTGATATTTTGTTTGGATTTGTTTTTTTTTTTTGGTTTTGTAACCAATTTGTCTTTTAGTGGAAAAAAACAAGAAAAAATCAAAAAAATTTCTTCCTAAACAGCGCCAATATATTGTTGAATTTTTATAGAATATATGTATAATATCTATAAAATGTATTATTGAGTTTCTGTATGTTATATATATCATATAATTTTAATATATGTACAATATATAATAAACCAAACCAAATCAAGTCTCAAGTCCTATCAAATGGGGTCGGCTGAATGAATCTTTCTTCTTCACTCGACTCACATCCCACACATCACCCAATACTTTGGCATGCTCACTACTAGACCTATTACTGTATAATATCCTTTAACAAAACAAAACCCAATACACTGATGATATCCTTTACCAGAACAATACCGAACAAATAATGCTAATCCACAAATAAAAAGTGACCATGACTATACCAACCTTTAGACCCCTTTGCTTGTTTCACATTCAAAAGTGGAACATCAAACTCTAATCCATCAAGTCCTGACAATACCCATTTGGGAGCTGTGTTAAGCCAGAGAGGAACACCACTATCCTTGTGTTTAAAATCTGGATGCTTTGGTTTCAGCTGCAAAGAGAATAAGAAAAAGCCCAAACTTCAGCAACAGATTCACTGAGACATAAAAGAACTATCAACCAGAGAAATACTCACCAAATTGTTGAGCTTATTCTTACGGTGATCCTTCCAGTTTTTTGGATTTCTTACAAGGTCCCTCCAAGAATTTGATACAGGATCTCCATCATCTTTTATGTCACTAACTGGAAAAATTATATAGGAAAAAAAAAAAAAAGAAGGCAGAGAAAGTAACAATTTAGTCTGAACATTGTCAAGGGCATTGGCAATATAAGTAGTTGAACTGTAACCAAGTGTTGTGGTGCAGGTTCAAGCCATGTGTCTACAAAAATTGTGGTTGAGGCTGACTACCTACTACCTCTCTTAGATCCTACTGTAAGAGGGAGCTGGTTATGACCATTTTTTTAAACATTAAATAGTACACCATAACATCAAGAAAAAACTAAATAAGCTAACGCATGCACTAACCACTTTTATGGCTTTTGGGGGCAATTTTAGGATCAAATGTCAAACAATCTAATTTCTTTTGAATCCACTCTGGAGTAGACTCATTAATCCAGAGTAACTGGCCATTATCCTTGTTTTCAAAGGCCGCAGCCATTGAATTGCCCTGGGAAAACACGTAAAAAAAAAATGATCGATAAATCAACAACTTAAGTACGAACAATTGTATTGTGTAAAAGAAATTATTCAGATGAGATAATTAAGAACTTTGAACCTTTTTCAACCTGATGTCCCACCACTCATGGGGCTTAGCAAAAAGATCCTTCCATAACTGGTTGACAGACACTTCATCCTTCATGCTTGCTAGAGTTAAAAGCAGGAAATGTCAATGGAAATTAAGGAATGACAGGCTTTATTAGGAACCTCAAAGGTTTTAGGAACCAAAAAGAAAAATAAATGACAATATGCATTATAACGATAGATCTGATTTTCACAAATCTGGTATTGATGATAAAGGGTAGATAATACAGACATTCCAATATCAATGTAAGAGATGGAACTGTAAGAAAATCATGACATAAAATTTCACTACCTCAACAAATAAACAGAATATTCTAGGAGATTGGTAAATGGATGGGCCTTAAAGGCTGCATCCACAACCCTCTCTCTCACACAGGGTGTATTACAGCCAAAAAGGCTGGGTTCAGCAATCTTCATAAATTTTTTATTTTTTGGGATAAGGGCCATCTCCATAATTTATGAAAGTAACCAATACAGTCATACTGCTAAAACAGTCCAATAGTTAATTTATCCAGTTCATATTAACATAACTACATACATCTCTCTTATCCCTAATCAGAGAACAACCTAATTCATAAATGTGAAAAGGAAGATATTAAGCATAGTATAATAAAGAAACATGTACATTGTACCCTAAACTGTATGCATAAAATAAATAAATAACTTTTGCCTGTTTAGGTTTTCATTTTCACTTTGAAATCTTTATAAACACTTCCAACCTCCTTCATGATGAGATTGACATTATAAAAATTTAAACACAGAGAGAGAAAGAGAGAGAGAGAGAGAGACAGAGAGAGAGAGAGAGAGAGAGAGAGAGAGAGAGAGAGAAGGCAAACCAACTACATAGGATAAATTAAGTATTATAAAAGAAAATAGACTCAGTACCCATCTGTGGATATATTATATACACACATATGGTGACTGGAAAAAACATAATTTTCCAGCTAAGTAGGAACCCCGACATTAGACAATGACGCATGAAGCAATATATCAGTTTGGGAACCTCAAACAAGCATTTACCAGTGCCATTATTATCCAACTTCTCAAGTTTGTGTGGTGCAAAGGCTATCTTCTTCTGAGAAGACCACTGCACAAAGTTTATGCTACGCACCATAACCTACATGATCACATCTCTGGATGTCAAATTATGCAAGCAACAGTAACACATATGTCTCAATGTGTACAAAGAGAAAGGAAAACAGATCAGGAAATTCCCACTACTATATAACACAGTACTCAACCCTTGAGCTCCAATGCAACCAACAAAGTGAAAAACAATTAACTTCTTTTCTGCTTGCATATTCTCTATCATTTTCAAGCTTATCTTAAATAAAGGAACAAATTCATCTGATGCAAATTACTTCAAAGGTATTCCAATCATCGAGCAGTCCACTCACATCAAATTTCACACATCACATTTGATCAGTAAATGTGTGGGGCTTCAAGGTCAACGAGAATAAAAGTAGAAGATTTTGCTTCAAGACTTTAGAAAAGGCTTCTCCTTCTAAAGTTCCAAATTACGGCAATGACAAAGATATTTTTCTTCATGGGAAGATACTTAGATGCAGGACAGCTTTAGGAAACTTGGGCTAAAGCTGCCTACAATAGATTTTGTGGTGGGTTTTGGTTATGAAAAGTTTCTAGGGTTAGGGTTTTATGAGGGAGAAGAAGGCTTCTAGGGTTTCTAGATGTAAAAGGCTAGCATGGACTTTTGAAATAAAGTTGCAGGTTGCAGAATTTTCTAAACAACAGCTATTTTATAGTGTTGGCCAAAGGGTAGGGGAAAAGGTTAGGGATTATTTCAACTTCATTGGCTAGGGTTTAGGAGCTAAAGAGGGTACTTTTTTAGGGCTGTGAATAGTGACCTGAGAATAATACTTGGGTTATTTGTGCGAAAAGAAAGAAAGAGAGAATTAGATGAAGAGGAAAGAAACCAAGAGTTTACCCTCGCAAGAATAGTACTTTTTAACTGCACTTAGGCACTGCCCTTGCTTAATTTTTGGAATGCCTGAAGGAAAGCGTATCACTTCTCTTACAGGCAATACCCTAGCCCTTAGTTACATATTCATTTAGGAATATATAGTGCAACATAAGTGCGCTAGAAGGTGGTTATTCATTCTCTAGCTGGGCTCAAAGTCACAACCTTTAATCTTGTTCCAAAGTGAGTTCCCAAAAAGATTGCCATATTATGCAGAATGTTTAACACTCATATTTTCAGCAGATATGTTTCAATCCTACTTTAGTGGTGCTCAAAAGGGATAGGGGGAGAAAAGAAAAAGAAATGTACGTTTGAAAAAATTTCATAAGAAAATCAACATCAGTTTTCAAGTCCACAATTTAATAATACCATCAACGTGATAATAAAAGCTACCATATTCTCGGTATTTAGTGGCCGTTTGAGGTTTGGCTCAAAAAGCCACAAAGCTGTTTGTCATCAGCTAAAAAAATCAAATGTCACATCAACTTTTTTACTCACAAAAAAGCAATTTTTTAACTTCTTTCTAACACCTTTAACTCTTTTAACTTAAAAAAGCCAAGAAGCCACTAAAAGAGCCAACCCCAAACCCACCCTTTATCTCAAGAGTGGCTATCGAATTCATATTGACTTGAAAATGAATGGAAAATGCTTAAATGTTCCTCTTCATTACCTGGACATTTGCTTGGCCTTGACTCATAGTGAATGGAGGTGGGTCTGCACTTAGCTGTCCATCTATATAAACAAAATCTTTTTCTTTTAGATGGCAGGCCGCAATATGTGCTAGATCACCTTCAAAAATAATTGGAATCCTGATTCATGAAAAACAATAAGTCGTCAGAAAATCTGCTCAAGTTAGAAAAATATGATAAATAACAGAGAAAAGTTAGCAGAAAAAGACAGAACAACAACTCATCAAAAAACAACAAAGCCACAAAGATGGTCCACTCACACAATGACATTAACACTCTATTTGGATGCAGTGACTTGATGAGAAATGATAAGAAATAATGAGAAAGGGAACTCTTTTCATGTTTGGTTTATAACTAAAGTGAGGGGCCACGAGAAATGGGGATAGAGAACCATCATATTTAGTGCAACTCCAAGACAAGAGGCAAAATAAGCATTCTAGGCATTTTTGCTAGTGAAGCTCCATTTTGTGTCTTCAACAAGCTCTCTCTCTATCACAAGAGGCATTTTGCCTATTTTTAGTTTCACTCTCCACATGTAGCTAGTGTCTAATGCTAAGCAAATGTGTATTCCCACCATTATGTTGCTTGCTCTTCTCTACTCCTTTGCTCTAGCCATCAATCTCACAACACAAGTCTTGTTTTATTTTATTTTTAGTACAGGACTTAAATTTGATAAATGGAGATTGCTAGTCTTATGCAATAGAGAAATTTAGAAATGTCCCCTCAAACTTTGTACAAAGTAATTTATTTATTTATTAAAAGATATTACTGTTTTGCAAATATCACATCGACAACCACATCACAAATAAGAACTTATGTGTCATGCCATGAAAAAAACATTATTTTTTATGTTGCATATATATCATTTTTTTATGTACAACTAGGCAAAATGCATAGTAGTATTGGAGTTGCTTAGCTCATTTCATTTTTCACCAAAAGTGGTGAGATTTGCTGGTAAACAAGTTGATTAGTTATAAAATATTTATATTACCAAGATTGACCCTTAAATTACAAAAGGAATAAAAAAAATCTCAGTCATATCATGTCCCTCTTTCATATGTTTTGCTTTATTTCCCATCCAACTATGATAGTGAAAAAATACAGTCATTTCTTTTCTTTTTCTCACCTTACTATCCAAACAGAGTGTAAGTACCCAAATTCTCTACATGGTTTGCAACAAATCAAATATTTAGAAAAAGGGATTGCTTCTATCCTACAACTAATCAAAACAAAAGACAGCCCTTAGACAACATTTCCATAACCAACAATCTCTGAAAAACTAAAAGTCCAGAAAACCTAAAACTGTATATAAATCAACAAGTTCCTACAACTACAAGAAGGGTTTGGCTTCTCACGCATTCACATCTCAACATGAGAGAACTTGAGGGGTCGTGTAGCCCACCATGGTTCCGTTTCAATGATTTGAACGTTCATTTTGTAGAGCCCTCAATGTGTGTTATCCATGAAAAAAAATTATTTCGATCCAATAATCATTACCTTTTTATTTTATTGCAATTATCTCTAATAAAAATGGATGATAAATACATTTTTAAAAATAGACCATCTATTTTTAGAGACAACCACCATAAAAGGAAAAGGTTATAATTATCATATCAACATAATTTTTTCATAGATAATATACATTGAGAACCTATAAAATGGATTTAGATCATCGAAACAGGACTCATGGTTTGCTGTGAACATGAGAGAAACTCAATCCTTACATGAACATAAGAACAGCAATTTATATAGTTATTTGAGTCATAACACATTGCAGAAAATGCCACAACTAGCAAATAATCAAAACAAGAAATGGGTATTAACGATTGCTATGAATTTTATCGATTAGTACCAAAAAGGTGGAGAATCCGAAGAGTCACCGTCCCGTTGGGAGATAATAGTACCAGCCCAGTACTTTCCATCTGGTGAAGCTTCGAACTGAACAGGAATCTGAACATGGCCGATCAAATTAACCGAATTAGCAACCTTTGCTTGCCATGGAATCTCACTCGGCCTTGCCCAATCAGTGATCTTCGATACTTGTTCTTCCTGATTTAGCCCTTTTTCTATCTCGATATTGGGCACTTGTGTCGATGATAATGGCGATGAATGTTGTTGTTGTTGTTGTTGTTGCTGGGGTTTAGGGTTTCTCTTAAACCTGCTAGGGTTAGGAGTAATAGTACTAGTTCTTCTTGTAGTTGTTGAGTAGAGAGAAGAGTGGTTTTGCAGAAGAGGTATGAGGTGTTGTGATTGTAGTAGTTGTTGTTGTTGTGGAGGAGGAGGAGGAAGGAAGAGGAGACATTTTCTTGTTGATGAACGCAGCTTTCCTGCAATTGCACGAGTTAACGAATTCATGGCCCTCTCTCTCTCTCTCTCTCGGGGCAGAGTTACGGAAATTGAAATCTGTGCTTCAGAAGAATCATATGAATAGCAACTGGCTGTTTTGTTCAAAAAACTAAAAATAAATAAAGGGTAAATTACACCAACACCCTGAAGTTCTGTTTAATACATATTCTCTCATATTTAAAAGAGATTTTTATTAATAAATCCCATTTAGAAGCATTTTAACTTAAGAAGTTCATGAGGAATTTTTTAACCCATTTAGTTTCATGTATGTATAATTTTATTTTATAAAGTCCTTTTTCTTGATTTACACTATTTTCTTAGACACTTATGCCCTTATATTTAATTTTGATACCCTTATAAATATTTTTTGAACGGTTAGAAATTTTATAATGTGAACATTCATATTTTAAAATTCACATTAGTAGAAATGTAAAATTGGTCCGTGAGCGACCCGAAACCCGCCCGCGAGCCAGGTAGGCCCGGCCCGTTGACAATGTGAATATTCATATTGACATGTTAACGTTCACATTAATAGAAGTGTAAAATTGGCCAACGTCCCGTGGCGACGTGAAACCCGTCGGCGGTCCATAGGCAGCCGGGGGCGGGCCCGATCCGGCCTATTGACAATGTGAATATTCACATTGACATGTTAACTTTCATATTGATAAGAGTATAAAATTGGTCTGCGGTCCATGGGTGGCCAAAAGCCCCTCCGGCGGCCCGGGGTGGGCCCGGGCCGACTCGTTGACAATGTGAATATTCACATTGACATGTTAACATTCACATTGATAAGAGTGTAAATTAGCCCGCGTCCCGTGGTTGCCCGAAACCTGCCCACGGCCCGTGGGCGGCTCGGGCGCGGGCCCGGCCAGCCTATTAACAATGTGAATATTCATATTCACATGTTAACATTCACATTGATAAGAGTATAAAATTGGCCAGCAGCCTAGGGCGGGCCCGACCCAGCCCGTTAATAATGTGAATATTCACATTGACATGTTAACATTCACATTGATAAGAGTGTAAAATTGGCCCGCAGCCCGTGGGCGGCCCGAAGCCCGAATGCAGCCCGACCCGTGACATTGTGAATATTCACATTGACATGTTAACATTAACATTGATAGGAGTGTAAAATTTGTCCGCTGCCCAAAGCTTGCGCGCGGCCCGGGGTAGGCCCGGCCTGGCCCGTTGACAATGTGAATATTCATATTGACATGTTAACATGCACATTGATAGGAATGTGGAATTGGCCCGCGGCTCGTGGGCTGCCCAAAGCCCGTCTACGACCCGAGGCATGCTCGTTTGGGTCCGGGCTCGAGCCGGTGGGTCGAGCCTCAGGTCGGGCCAATGGGCCTGGGCCTAGCCTCAGGCTTGGATCGGGCTTGGGCGGGCCTGGCCATTTTTTTAATTGTTTTTAATTTTTTTTACCAAAATTTTATTATTTTTCACAAAAAAAGACACTAGACCTCAACTCGGGCCGGGCCTCCGACCGAGCCTTGAATGGGCCTTAACTGGGCCGATGGGCCGGGCCGGGCTTCAAAGTGATGGCCCAGGCCCTAGCCTAGGGTCTCGGACTAGGCTCGAGCCCAGGCCCAGACGAGCCTTTCCCGAGTCTCGGACGGGCTTTGGGCAGCTTACGTTCTTTTTTACTATTCCATTAAGTCCTATTTGAGGTAAGAAGACCAAAATACCATTTTTATCTACTTATATTCTATTTAATCCACATTATTTTCTTATGTTTCAATAAGTCTTATGGGAGACATAATTACCAAAATACCCATAATGTGAATGTTTACCTCGTCAATGTGAATGTTCAAATTATTAATGCGTAGAGGCCCGGGCCGGCCCATATCGAGCCTCGTAGGTGTCCGAAAAAATCCGGGCCGGCCCACGGGCCAAAAAATTAGGCCTAGGCCCTAGCCTTGACACAAGGGTATTTGGGCTTTGGACGGGCCAATTGATCGAGCCTCGGGTCGAGCCGGTGGGCCTGGGCCTAGCCTCGAGTTTACGTCGGGCTTGGCCTAGCCTCGAGTTTAGGTCGGGCTTGGGCGAGCCTAGCCATTTTTTTTAATTCTTTTTAATTTTTTCTACCAAAATTTTATTATTTTTCACAAAAAAAGACATTGCGCCTCGGGCGGGCTGGGCCTCGGACCGAGCCTTGAATGGGCCTTAAGCGGGCTGATGAGCCGAGCCAGGCTTCAAAGTGATGGCCTAGGCCCTAGCCTAGGGTCTCGGACATGCACGGCCCCAGACCCAAACGAGCCTGCCCCGGGCCGTGGGCGGGTTTCGGGCAGCCCACGGGCCGCGGGCCAATTCTACATTCCTATCAATGTGTATGTTAACATGTCAATGTGAATATTTACATTGTTAACGGGCTGGGCCGGGCCTACCCCAGGCCGCAGGCAAGCTTTGGGCAACGGGAAAATTTTACACTCCTATCAATGTTAATGTTAACATGTCAATGTGAATATTTACATTGTCACGGGTCGGGCCAAGCCCGCCTCGGGCTGCGGTCGGGCTTCGGACTGCCCACAGGCTGCGGGCCAATTTTACACTTTTATCAATGTGAATATTCACATTGACATGTCAATGTGAATATTCACATTGTCAACGGGCCGGGTCGGGCCTGCGCCGCCCATGGGCCGTGGGTGGGTTTCGGGCAGTCACGTGGCTTGGGCTAATTTTACACTCTTATCAATGTGAATGTTAACATGTCAATGTGAATATTCACATTGTCAACGGGCCAGGCCGGGCCCGCCCCGGGCCGCGGGCGGGCTTTTGGCCGTTCATGAGCCGTGGGCCAATTTTGTACTCTTATCAATGTGAATGTTAACATGTCAATGTGAATATTCACATTGTCAATGGGTCGGACCGGGCCCGCCTCGGGCCACCCATGAGCCACGGGCAGGTTTCGCGCCACCACGGGACGCGGGCCAATTTTACACTCATATTAATGTGAATATTAACATGTCAATGTTAACGGGCCGGCCCCGCCTCTACCCTACTCAAATTTTTCCGGGCACCCACGAGAATCGACATGGACCGGGCCCCTACACATTGACGATATGAACATTCACATTAATGGTGTGAACATTCACATTAGGGGTATTTTGGTAATTATGTCACCCATAGGACTTATTGAAACATAAGAAAATAATGTGAACTAAATGGAACATAAGTAGATGAAAAGGGCATTTTGGTCTTCTTATCTCAAATAGGACCTAATGGAATAGTTAAAAAGAATATGGATTGGATGGAATAAAGCTCTTAAAAAGTAGATTTATCAAAAAAGTTCCCTTTACAAAATTATATTTATTTTTTGTTAGATAAAAATGACATATGTGTCTTTTAACTTTTATACATATAAAATAATAAAATAATATTACTATTTTATTCATGTCATTTCAAGAGAAATAACAATCATCTTCTTTGATTAAACTCACACAAAAAATTGAATTTTTAAATTTTTTGTGTTTTTTTATTGAATTTTTTTAATATTTTAAGTAATTTTTTATTTTTTAGATACACATAATCTAGATATATTTAAGAAATATAATATTTTGTGATTTTTTTTAATTCACCAACTACAAAAGAATACAAAAATACAAAATTTAATAATATTGTAATAAATTTGAATAATGGTATTTGGTAATACTTTAATAAATGTGGGTGAATAGACGAAAAAGAAAAATGAATGTGGAAATAAAAATGAAAATTATATTCATATATAAAAATTTATACAAAAAATATCATAAAAATATTGTGATAGTGATGTTGTAAATATAAATCATGTTTATGAATTCTTTGTTTTAAAGTGAAAGGTCACTATTAAGCTTAGGGGTGTACACGGTCCGGATTTGTTCGGTTCTGAGAAAATCCAAGAACCGAACCAATCCTAACGGTTCTGTGATTTTGAGAACCAGACCAGACCGTTACACTTGTAAAACCGAACCAGAACCAAACCGAAAAAACGGTTCGGTTTCGGTTTTGGTTTACGGTTCCAAAAATTTCTATTTACAAGAATAATTTATTAATATTAGCAAAATAATTATTCAAACTAATTGCATTTAACTCATGATAAAAACTAATAACATTAAGGCATTACTTAATATTACATATATATACCATCCTAATATCATTAAAATTATAAAAAATCAATTAATAAAAATAAAACTTGATATTATATATATATATATATATATTTTAAAAATAAAAAAAAAATCGGTTCGGTTCGGTTCGAACCGCGATTTTTTCATAAAATCCATTAACCGAACCGTTTTTACGGTTCTCATATTTCTTAATCCGTAACCGAACCAATTCTTAATAGAACTGAACCAAACCGTATAATTCGGTCTGGTTCGGTCCGGATTACCGGTTTGAACGGATTTTTGAACAGCCCTAATTAAGCTATATCATTGGATTTAAAAAATTTATATAAAATTTATGTTTGTATATCATCACTCAATAAGAATATGTTCACCCAGAATTTAATGATGAGAAGTTGTAGAATATAGTCATAATAATAGGAAAAGGAAATGGTAGGAAAAAGTGGCATAATGTTCATTTAGAAAATTTTAAAGTATGACATCAGTAATCCAAAGGCAATTTGTAATAAGATTGCAAATTTTAGAAAGAGAAATGTAATTTTTCAAATGTGAAGGAAAATTTGTATTAAATATAAATCTCAGGGTTCAGAGTAATCTATCCAAAAATAAATTACAAATACCCTCGTGAACTTTTCTAAACTGTGTTTGGTTGAAAGATTTAGGAATGAAAGGAAAATGGAAAAAGTGTGTGAAATTAGAAAAAAAAAAAATGTAAGTATATTTTATTTATATTTTACTTATATTTTTCCTTTATATTTCTAAATTCATTCTCAAATCTCCCAATCAAATACATAAATTACATAAAAAAACTACTTCTTATAAGTAGGTTAAAATTTTATTTTTTTGAATATTTTTTACCTTTTTTTTTTAAAACGTGTAAAAAAAATAGAAAAATTATCCCCTGGTCGGCCGACCAGTTCAAAAGGGTCAACTCAAAGAAAGGTGGTCGGCCAGCCCATTTGGTGGTCTCCCAACTGAATGCAAGCTAGTGGTGTGGTGGGAGACCAACAATTGTGGCGGGAGACCAACAATTGTGGCCCAAAAATGAGGGAGACCAGTTACCTGACAAGAAAATCGGGCGGCGGAAAAAAGTGGTCTCCAAGGAGAAAAGGTGGTCTCCCATCCTTGTACCACCTTCCAAACAATGAAAACAAGGTCCATGCCAAAAATGACGGATGCAAAACGAGGGTTCGGGGGTCAAAACGCGCAGCCGGGTGCCCCGAAAACAGGCTGTTAAGCATCGAAAGTGGCGTTCGACCACAAAGGTGATCTCCCGGGCCACAGTGTCCCTCTAGAGAGAGGAAACAAGGTGTGTGCCAAAAACCGGAGCAAACGGAGAAAGTTAAGTGGTCCCGAACCGAGGCGCACGGCTGACGGCTCTGAAAACCGAAAACTGGTCTCCAAACGGTAACAGTGGTCTACGGCCACGAAAAGTAGCCTACGGCCACTGAGAGATGGTCTACAAGACCTCTTCCTCCCTTTGAAAAGAGAAAATAAAACTTGGTTCGCAAATCGAGGCAAAGCACAAAAGAGTCCCGAAGTCCGGAGGCAAGGCTCTCAACCGAGACTTCGTAACCTCAGAACGAGCACAACATGCATCATCACCGAGCGCTCAATCGATGACGTCTGAGTCCTAAGGTTGGTCAAAAATGGGGTATCTACAGTTGCCCCTCTTTGACAGAACTCGAAAGTCATATGTGACGGGAGTGAATGTCAAAGGCCAGAGACGACCCATTTTTGACAAGGCCGAAGACTTAGACAAACAGGCGGGATAAGCAAGCGATGTGCCCGCAAGCAGGGACAAAATGCAAAATGATATGCACAAAGCCGAACATAACTCATGATTATGCAAAACGAGCTGTAATGAAGAAGAAATTCATAATAAATGCGACAGTTTTAAGCAAGAAGCCAAATCAAACTACATTTCATGCAGTTATGATGTAGGAGAATTATACAACTTTCGTTACGCCTCACACGGAGAATACAATACCGTCCGGTTCATCTGGTCGCACCAACTTCAAATGAACCATATATATCATATCGTGCCTGAAAGAAGAAGAAACTCAACAGGTACAATATCGTTAGAGACAATGCGTAGCAATGCAAGCGAAAAGTGCGTAACAACGTAAGTTGAGGGATGCATGACAATGTAACCTAAGTGTGACGCATAACAATGCGGTATGGATGCAAGACAATGCAACCTAAGTGTGACGCATAACAATGTGAAATACAATGCAATGCACTAACAAGTGCTGATAAGATGCGCAAGATAGTGTGATGTAATGCACTAACAAGTGCAGGTAAGGGTGCACAAAATAGCGCGAGCAATGCAAAATGATATGCAATATTATGAAAACAATGCAAATGATATGCAATGCATTTGAGATGATCAAACCACGAGCAATACAAAACTACGCAAATATCATGAAAGGATGGAGATACAAGATTGAACTTCGTGCCTACCATAGAAAAGGTGCCGACACCCCTAAACCACAATCTCCTTAGTGGAATAAGCGTGTACACATGCAGAACCATGTGTGTCGTAGACAGAACACAAAATACAAGTAAGTGGGTGACATGATATAAGTGAGGAATGATCTGTTGAAGAAAGATCGTGATCCTAAATGCTGGATGCAACAGACTAAAATACAATGCAATGGATGCAATGAATGAATTGAATAAGGCGCGCGGCGAAACCAAATTTTGCCTAGAAAAGGCATGGACACAAACAAACCACGTCTAACACAAAAATGGTGTCGTCACCTTCAAACCACAATTCCCTTAGTGGAATAAGTGCGTACACATAATCACATAACCATGCTTTAATGCGAAAAGTATGGGCACATGCCAGACTAAGCTTATCATGGAAAGGCGCAAGTGATACAATGGATATGCAGCAAATGCATGCAATATATTCTATGTACAATGCAATGGACATACTAGATGATGTAGTAGTTAGAAAGTGAAGGTACCTTACAGGGGTAATTGGCAAATGACTTACCTCATGCTGTTGGGGATCTTTCGCTTCTTCTTGGTTGAACCACAGGTACTACTTTTCTCCCGACTATGGTCGCAGCTTTCCCTATTCTCCAACAAGGTGACAGACTAGGTTGGTTCAGTATCTAGAATTGAGGCGCATACACATGCTATCTCAATTTATGGGGCTGCCATACAGATTTCAAGCCGAGGATATATCCCTGGGTATTTAAACAAGACTTTAGTCTCAGAAATCTCGAACATTTGCGTTCTAGGCATGAGCCATTCGAACTCTAGTTTCCATTGTCTCAGTTGGTCTCCTAGGAACTCACCGCAAACATAGGCAGGTGGCTATACTAGACCACTGGAAGTCGTTCGGGCACGACAAACACCAAAGGAATTGCACCTTTAGAGGATTTAAGGTCTCCTAGACCAGAGAGTGCACAAGACAGTGCGAATAAAGATGCAGGATTTAAGGTCTCCCAGACCAGAGGATTTAAGGTCTCCTAAACCAGCATAAAACAGATATGATGCAATGGATGTAACGGATAGAGCAATAGATGCAAAAGGGGTAACGCACTCCAACCACGTTGGAATTGTGAGAGGAGGAAGAACAAAGAAAACCAATCAGGAGGGCGTTCCACTCAACCGGAGATAAATTCCAAGCACGCTAAAATAGTGTAAGGAAGGGGACACTCTAGCCACACTAAAATCGTGAGAAGAGGCCTGAAAACAACCGCCTAGGTGCATACACAACGTAACCTGAGATGAATTCCAAACATGCTGAAATCGTGTGAGGAAAAGAACACTCTATCCACGCTGAAATCGTGAGAAGAGGCTCGAAAACAACCACCTAGGTGCATACACAACGTAACCTGAGATGAATTCCAAGCACGCTAAAATCGTGTGAGGAAAAGAATACTCTAACCACGCCGAAATCGTGGGAAGAGGCCTAAAAACAACCGCCTAGGTGCATACACAACGCAACCTGAGATGAATTCCAAACATGTTGAAATCGTGTGAGGAAAAGAACACTCTAACCATGCTGAAATCGTGAGAAGAGGCCTGAAAACAACCGCCTAGGTGCATACACAACGTAACCTGAGATGAATTCCAAACATGTTGAAATCGTGTGAGGAAAAGAACACTCTAACCACGCCAAAATGATATGCACAAAGCCGAACATAACTCATGATTATGCAAAACGAGCTGTAATGAAGAAGAAATTCATAATAAATGCGACAGTTTTAAGCAAGAAGCCAAATCAAACTACATTTCATGCAGTTATGATGTAGGAGAATTATACAACTTTCGTTACGCCTCACACGGAGAATACAATACCGTCCGGTTCATCTGGTCGCACCAACTTCAAATGAACCATATATATCATATCGTGCCTGAAAGAAGAAGAAACTCAACAGGTACAATATCGTTAGAGATTCCAAACACGCTGAAATCGTGTGAGGAAAGGGACACTCAAACCACACTGAAATCGTGAGAGGAGGTCCGAAACAAACTATCAGGCGCGTGCTCGGCGCAACCTAAGAAAGTCTCGGAGGACAACAATCCTAAACGCAGCTCGACGTAAAAGGATAAATGGTACAAGATAACACAATATGCAAATAAACGCAATAAGTGCGATGATACAGTACATGTTACAAGCAATGTAGTGCATGATGTTTAGGGAATGCAATAAACAAACAAAGCGACACTTTAGAAAGCACCTCATGGAGTGAGTGGCGGTAAACCGCTTTACTCTGACGGGGAACGTGAGATTAGGATGTTATTGTAATCACTAGGCATCTTCCAATAGCTGCCTTTTGTAGACCCTAGTGCTTCCCAGCTGCTTTCTCTAGACCTTGATAACTGGAGTTTTGGGCTCCTTTTTGATGTCTTGCCTAGAAAAATTACTAGGATTCTTCCC